>SDVV010004724.1:0-19908 GCA_016164225.1 Gammarus roeselii
ATTGCACGCTCTCTCGCCACCTCCACATTCATGTCTCTTCTTCCCAACACCTGCTTCAGACCATCCATCCACCCAAACTTCGGTCTACCTCTAGGCCTGCGACCACTCGCCTCCGCATTCATCACCCTTTTCACCAATCTCCCTTCATCCATCCTCTCCATGTGCTCGAACCATCTCAGTACACGCGAATCCACTCTGTTCTCCAACTTTTTCACCATCCCTGTTCTGTTTCGAACCACGTCGTTGGTGATCCGGTCTCCAGCGCCTAAAAAGCCTGAGGTTCCAATACCGACCCTGCTAGGAGGGCTGTCCGAACGGATTCCGGGGCCAGCTTCTGAAGACGAATCTGGTATCTCCAATGACCTGCGTCGAACAGGGATCCTGACAATAGTTTTTGAATGGAGCCTGTGGAGAGCTCCGACAGACAATTTAGTGACTGCGGGGTAACTCGCGTGTCATCCGTCAGGAGGAGAGTCCGTATGCGTGCAAGAATGCCCGTCAGAGATACGCTGAGGATGTAGCCGCGCAGGTTCTTAGCGACCTGAGTGCGGAGTTATAAATCCTTGGTTTGTGCTTCTGTAGAAATGTAATGGACCGGGAAAGCGATCTTACCCTGAGTGACTTCGGACTGAGCCATTTGGGAGAGGATGGGAGCATTCGCGAATTCCATCAGGAACCTGACTATGGGGCAGTGTGCTGTGAGCGTAAAGTGCGCGTTCGACCAAGCGCCAAGTTTTTTGGGGGCCGAACCGGTGGGCAGGGTGGTATTGACTTACGCGAGGAGTTCGGGTAGTGCATTTGGAATACGTTCCAGTATAAACAAACCGTCCTCTCTGATGGTCAACTCCCGATGAGTGGGTTGATGGACTGCCAAGACACTCTTGAGAAACTGGAGAGGGAGTTTCTTCGATCCCACTGGCGGCAGAAAAGGAGTGGACCTAAGGACGAGTAGCTGAACCGCGGTGCTGGTCAAGTCAACCGGGAAGAAAATGAAGTTAGGGCCTCTCTCGTGAACCTTGATAAGATTGTTAGGTGGCTCTGTGATGTAGACCTCATAGAAGCAGCTCGCTAATCCCTCTGTGTACGTCGTGCCAAGGGGGGTATATACCACCTCTCCTCCGGGGAAGGGGGAGAGGTAAGGGGCGGGGTTTCGTCATTGGGGAACCCCCGGAGCGTCCATGGACATCGTGCGGAAGCGAGGAGGTTGAGAGGGTACTGGTACGGTCTGGTACCGTGTACGCGGTCTGCCAGCCTCCAGTAAGGGTGTGCGCGGTGAATCGGGGCGAGGTGAGCGAGTCGTCGTGTGCGACGATTGGTGGGAGGAGGGGAAATATGACGAAGGGGGGGGAGTGTTCTTTCCCGAGTTCTATCCCCTCCTCTCCCCATGGGAGTCAAAATCCGCCCCTCCATCCTCCTTTTTGTTGCCCTGATTGTGAAGGGGTTGCTCCTCTTACGCTTCAGTGTCTTCCCATCCATGATCCCGTCCTTCCAGATCTTGGAAACTGGCCTCCATGTCGCTGGAAAGGGACTGGAGACGAGCCTCGAATCGGTCTTCGAGTGAGCCGAGCGCTAAGAGCACCTTGTTGAGCTTCGTGGCCATAGCCGAGCTAGGGGGTGCGGGCGACGGGGCGTCTTCGGTAGAGGGCGGGACTGGATGGGTGGCGAGTGGTCCATATGGGGGCTGAGCGGGTCCGCGGGCGACATTCCCGTACGTGCCCGTGTGCAGGCCTGAGCGGATGCCTGAACCGACTCGGTTGGGTTTGCCCCGGCGATAGATGACTCCGAAATGTGGGGCAAGTGATTGGGAAGAGCAATGTCCTGAGTAATGTTGCTGCTCCCTCGTCCGATGCGGTCCGCATGGACACTGAGAGCAGGCCCGGATCCCGCCGGCACGTCGTGGCTAGGGGATCGGGAGGGGGAGCGGTTCGTGTGAGTAGGGCTATCCCACCTAGAGCTTCTGGACGTTTGGGAAGAAAGACGACCTGTGTCGCCTTCTGCTTTACTGCCCTTCTTTTCATTTTTATTCCTATTCTCCGAGTAGCGAGGTGGGTTGCATTATGTGCCCGGAATTGTAAGGTGGCGGGAGTCATGGTGCAAAAATGACCTTGTTTCCGATGTGACGTTGCGTGTGTATCTCCGTCTCATGGCCTGATATCTGGTCAGGAAAGCCTCGAAGGCTGCACTGCCTGTGGTCGCTTTCATAGCCGTTAAGCAGATGTTGCACCCCGCTGGTCAATACACGTGTCCCGCAAAGCAGCCGGAGTGTTTTAGCAAGTGGTAGCAAGTGGGCCGGGAATCCGATGGATCTTTGGGTTACAGGAGCCGTCCTGGACTGTATTTTCAAACTTGTATGCCAGGTTACGCTAGTCGGACTTGAATCTTTTAGCTAGCTCGCTTACTGCATTCATGTTGAGTTTCTGTGCTAATGTGTCGAAGACGATCACATCCATGCTGATGTTCTCGTGTGTCGGTACTTCAATGAGGACTTTTGTGGGTCATTTTGTGCTTCAGATCCTTTGCTGTTGAAACCGTCGATGGTCAGGGTGGTACGACGATAGGTCGTGCCTATTGCTCAGAATTTTCCTTTCGTTGAAGGATCCCTGACCTCCCCTGATCAAACAGTGCTCGCACAAGTTTTGTTTTGTACATGCTTTTCTAGCTCACCATTGCTCTGGGTAGGGCAGTGGTTTTCCCACATCCAGCAGCTAGTGCATTTTCAGTAACTATTCTGTAGGATTGTATGCAGAGCCAATGCCAGTGCAGTTGTAGATTTTGTATTGTTTGCTGCTGGCGTATCTTGAATTCGTCGTCCCTTCCTTCCTTTGAAACAGAGTGCACCATAATGCCCAGTGGTTTTGCAGTACTTACAGAAAGATTCTTTCTCAGTCAGTAGAACGGTCGCCTGACTTCAGATACTCAAGTTTTTCTGTTATCATTTGTCTCGCACTTTGTGCAGCGATAGACTGGACGATCAGCACAAAATGTACATCCTGATGCTCTCACTTGGAAGGATCCCACAGTCGACTGAGGTCTTCGGGTATTTCCGACCGATGATCTGAAATACTGAACAATTGTATTTTTCTAGAACTTCCAGGATGATTAGGTTTCAATCCTTCATTTACCTGCGACTCGAACTAGGTCTCAGTCTTCAAGTGTATTAATCTCTCAAATGAGTGCTTCCCTGAGAACAGTCGGGTTTGTGCAGTATCTCGATCTCTTCCCCTACTACAGGCTTCTTGGATCTTGACGGTAGTTTGCGTTTGATCTCATACGCCACTGTGAAGGAACAGTTGGTGTAATTACTGGAACCAATACCTGACGTTTTCAGAAGACAGAGATTTATTTCCACTTTGTGTTTCAATTCATGCAGTGAAGGAACCGATTCATTCGGGTGGGAAAAGATAAAGATCATCAAGCGCGTTTAGATGTGCCGTATTGATGCGATCCTTGTTTCCAGTTCTGCTTCTCCAGCATCTGTATTACTTGTGGGTATACTTCATTTAATTGGGTGAAACCCACATGTACATTTCTTGCACCACCCTTCAACTTACTTTGCAAGCATTGGAACTTTTTGAAAGGTTCAAGCTCATCATTTTCATGAACGGTATTGAAAGTTTGCTAGGAAGATGTGTATCTCTGGTGATTTCCTGCAAAATTCGACATCTCTGACGTGGGCAGCTAAATATTTACATTTCTGCAAAAAAAATAGCTAACTGATGCAGCAGACTCACTAACTGGTCTTGTGTGCAATTCACTTGTCAATCTTTTGACCATTTTGAGGGTGATTCTCTAATGTTCAGTCGATTCTACATTTTCATCCGCTAGATGGACGATTGCTTCTTTTGCTATTTTCATGATCATCAGTAACATCCTACCTTTGCTTGTGGAGGGCACAAGCATCTGCAGTACATTTTTTCCGCAGTGGAGAGAGACATGGCAATCCAGCTTATCAATGGTTCCCTTTTTTTTTAAGTGTTGACGTCTCATGCGAGCCGAGCCCTCTTACTCACAAGAGGTTTTATGTTTTCATTATTGTTCATTTTAACTTGTTCTTATTACCCCAAATATCAACTAATAGGAATACATCACTGAAATCATATTGGAGTAATATTTAGAGCCAGACGAGATTATAATATCTAGAAGAAATAACGCAAATACATCAGAGAACCAACATTTGCAAACAAGAAATAGAGCACAAATTTCAACATGCAACACATAACACAATAGGCTTTTAGTTCATCAACCCGGACCTAAATTGAAAAGAAATGGAACTCAAGTTAGACAATTTGCTTCAACTGGAAAAAAAATGCGATGCTCCTTATGAACTAGGTTTTGACAACGACCTAGTAACTAGTTTTTGAATTATCTACAATCCCAGCTAACCAAGTGCTGCTATTTATAAAAAAAAAACTTGTCTCTTTAATTGGTATAGTGACTTTTTCAAATTAATACCTAAATATAATCGAACAAAAATAGCTTGGCATCTGCAAACGCGTGTTAGTAATTCAAAATCTCCCTGCTGCCAGTTGGGGTGGATGGATGATTATTCATTTTATAGTTCATTAACACTTTATTTTAGTAGTTTATTGTTTCTTATTTCGTGGGCTATATTATTTATCTGCGCCTCTTTTCATGGTGATCAATTTTGGATTAATCATAGAATTATATATCAATAGACGCCCGCAGGGGCCCTAGGTGGACTATGCGGTGTGTTAGTTAGTCTAGCCCAACCTACGGTGGGAGAATTTGTGCTCTCCCGAGCGCCTAATAATGTCCGCGCACAGCTAGGCGTTTTGATGACTAAATGGTGAAATGATGTTGCTGTTGATCTTAGAGAGGGAAAGTCTTGAATGGCACTGTACGTGGAGGGGGACGAGGCGAGGCGAGTCGAGGCAGGTTGAGGCGAGTGGAGCCGAATCGAGATGAACCTAGGCTGGTTGAGACTGTGTGACCCGGGAATGGGGGGGGGGACTCGAGGGACCCGGGGGTTTCGGGAACCCGGGGGACTTGGAAGACCAGGATGATTTGGGGGGGACCACTTGGACCCTTCCGGGCTCTTTGGGACACCCTTGAGACCATTTGGGACACCCTTGAGAAACTTAGGGACCTGCTTGAGGCCCCTCAGAACCGTCGGACTCCTGCTTCTTCCCTCTCCCCACGCTGCAAAACCCATACACAGAAAAATGTTCATATGTAAAATACTCGAGCAGAACAATTGATTATTACAGTCCGCGGATCACTGGCACAGAGGACGCGGGTCGCGTCGGGGCTGGTCGAGGTGCGCCGAGATCAGTCGAAACATGTTGAGGCAAATAGAGTTGGTCGCGACGAGCCGAGACTGGCCGAACTGATTCGAGGCAAGCCAAGATGAGCTGAGACGAGGGGTCTCGGTGAACCCGGGGAGTTCGGGAAGACTTGGAGGACTTGGGTTACTCTCCGGGATTCATCGGGCTCGTTTGGGACCCAAGGGACCTATGCCCCCCCACCCTATCCTCTTGAACAATAAGTGCGAAATCAATAATCTCAGCAGTTTTTCTGCCCATGACGAACCTGCAATTACTTTCTTCTTCATGATCCACAATTTTGTCTTTTATAATAATGCTGGTGTATTTGTACGTGAATTCTTGTTTTTTGATTTTGTGAATGTGTTTTTTCTTCAGTCTGAGCTCGCTCGCGCGTGCACGGACCATATGTAGTTTCTGGGGTTGACCAGGACTGCGTAGCTATAAAACCTTGTGACGCGTTGCGGTTGGAGTTGATCTAATCCGTGAAGCCATAGACCTTGTAACAATTTCAACGATACTATCTGTGTGCACTGGCGCGCGTGCATATTACTCTTGGAGTTCTGAGTGGTTAAGGCGGGGATTCGTTTCGTCTGAGTCTTTATCTTACCTGAATGAACAAATTGTACTTCTACTAAACTAGACCGCGTAGCTGTAAACATTGTGTTGCTTAGCTGTCGGAGCTGGCTTTGTCCGTGTAGCCGTAAACCTTGTACCAGTCTCAACGATGATACCTGTGCACACTAGCGCGCATACATGTTTTTGAAGTTCTAAATGATTGGAGGCGAAGACTCGTTTCGTCTAAATTTTATCGAAATTAATAGAGTCTACTATAATCGACCTAGACCGCGTAGCGTTCTAGGTCGTGTTGCATTACTGTTGGAGCTGACTTAGTACGTGTAGCTGTAACCATGTACCAGTCTCGACGATGCTACCTGTACGCACTAGCGTGTGTACATATTACTCTTGAAATTCTAAATGATTGGAAGCGGAAATCCGTTTCGTCCAAGCGTTTTTCTTGTGCGCACCAGCGTGCGTCTGACATAGTTGAAATTTTCACATTTTTCTAATCTTAACAGCGTTTTTTCTCGCACGCTGAGGCGTGCGAACCTTCTGGAATCCATGATCATTGAGCCCAACGGGGGAGCCTATTATGACTCACGTTGAGGCTCTGGTGGAAATGAGAATTAAATCAAATCAAAACCTGCTGCCAGTTCTAAGAACGGCCTCAATGAAAGAAAATACTTTTTTTTTTGCAATCGTCGAATGCACCACTTTTTTATGGCTAACTTTTGATGTGTTCAAATAATTTGCTGCTTCACAAATACTACTTTCTGTGCTTACATCCAGCACTACGTGCGGCAACAATAAGTCAATAGGGCCGACTTGAAAACACGTGTCGCTATTATAAGTATAACTTTTTCATGGGTCAAGTCTTAAGACTATATATACATTTAACGTTTTCATGGGTCAAGTCTTAAGACTATATATACATTGGTCACTTTTTGTACATTTCATGTCTGTTATTGTTGTGTTGTTGCAAGTAGAAACGCCTCCTGCCCAGTGTGAGATTATTTTGTTATAGGGCCTATTTAATAGTACAAAGCAGGCATTACGGCATTATGCTAACGTGCACCTGGCTGCTAGAATCACAACCTAGCAATGTCTTGGATGAGATGCAGGTGCTGACTATTGTCACAAGTACTGTCATTGCAATGTAGCTATATGTTATTCATGCGTTTTCATTCCAACATATCGCTTCAATAAAATTATATGTATTTATGCGTGCATAGACATGAAGTTGCCTCCTGTGCCTACGAGGAGGCGCTTGTAGCTGTACTGGAACATCAATACCTAAACTCACATCAAAGATTTTCAAATTTAAACTCGAAAATAATAAGTTTATTGCAACGACTGTACTTGTACGTTTTAATAATTGTAGACCTTGAGTTCCAGTAGCAAGTTGAAGATAAATGAGGAGTTCAAGATGGTGTTATCCCCCATTCTCACCTGGTAATGTTTTCAGATTTTGAGCGGTCACACCGGCCCCGTCAGCAGCATCTGTTTCTCACCCGTGGCTGGCAGCACTCTACTTGCCTCCACTGCCTGGGACGGCACCCTCAAGCTCTGGGACAGCATCAATACCACCCAGGCCAGGGAGTCGATTACACTGCAAGCAGATGGTTAGTCTTTCAATAACAATATCTTTGATATTTAATGGAACTTGAAACAATGACGATTGTGGAGCTACCTTTTCCTCCTTTCCAAGTTAATTTCATGATCATTGCTATTTATTTGGCCTGCACAAACTATTTCCTTCTACTTTTTATTGTCCTACGGGATTAGATTAACCGAATTGAAGAGTTGATTTCCGGTGCTAGTAGGGCATGGCGAACTGACTTTCGGTGCCATAAGAACATGGCCAACTGACTTTCGGTGCTTGAAGGGCATGGCTAACTGACTTTCGGGGCTAGAATGGCATGACCAACGCCTTAAAAATCCCCTCACGTCCGAATTAAAACATCGACTAAATTGCGCTCTAATCCTATCTAATCAGATCGACTCGGGATAGAAGCCTCTGGTATTAATTGTTGATTAATATTGAAGTAGATTGTCGTTCTTTGATTGACATCACTCCTTATTATCCTGTGCTAATGGTTTAACCCGTGGTGTGTTCTGGTGTTTTTCGTGCTCGGCACAATCCTTGCTGTGCAGGTTCGTTCTTTAAAGCACCTATGCTAGTCTGTTTCATGCTGTGTAAAGACGTGTGCGTGTAAAGCACCTATACTAATCTGTTCCGTACTGTACAAGTACGGAACAGGTTGAAGCTTTTAAAGCACCTGTGATGATCTGCTTCATGCTGTTTACAGATGTGTGCATGTTGAGCACCAGACTAATCTGTTCTTTGAATCCTTGGGGCTTCAAAGCAGGGTAGGTAGTGTGTTAATCCTCCTTATTGCCACCAGGGGAGTTTTGGGATCATATGGCCTCAGCACCTTATTAGTTCCTGTACCTCCTGTGGCCTTATAGCCGGGGCGTTAGAATCTTGCTACCATATCCACCGCGTGTCGTAGAAGGCGACTGAAAGGGCACCCCGTAGCCGGCAGTAGAATCGTGCTATAACCCCTGCGTGTCTTAAAAACCAACTGGACCCTTTAGCACAAGGGGGCTGAGCTGTGTAAGCGTATGAGGGTGTGAGGTGGACCTTGCCGTCAGCCACCCCCCTTTCTGGGTACGCGACCTAGTGATTGTATCTGTATCTCCTGTGGCACCCGTACATACCATAAACGTTCGCCGCGTATTTGACTTTGATTTTGCGAAGTAGTAAACCTAACTCAAACATTAAAAGAAGAAGACAAACCAAGACTAACTTGATGCAGCACGGTTTGTTGGTTCAACATTCGGCGCTAGAAGGACGATGGCTCCAGTGCGCTAGATAGCCTCGTTACTCTAATCTAAGACATTGAATCCAATGCACTAGAAAGCCTTGACACCCTAATATAATCCACTCTAATCTAATCTGTTCTTTGATGTGCAGGTGTGTGCGTGTGCCTGCGGCCTGACGGCGAGCAGGTGTGTGTGAGCTCCATGGATGGGCACCTGAGCATGTTTAACTGCAGCACCGCCGCCGAAGAGGGCCATATCGAAGGACGTAGGGACATGGGCCTTAGCAGGGGTGAAGGTGACAACAACACGGCCGCTAAGAACCTCGAGACTAAGTGAGTAGCTACACTAACCAGAGCCTCATTACCCGGGTAATTGGGGAAAACCAACTCCTGGTATCGGGCTGACTCTTTGTCATCATTGGGGTGTATAGATTAGATTTGAGAGCCGGAGATTTCTAACGCAACATTGGGGTGTAGCTATAAGTAAAGCAATCATGTTTAAAATGTTGCGAGTCCTTGACAATTTAAAAACGGCATTCACAATAACTTTTGCCACTTTTTTTGTACGATGCAAGTATTTTACGTTGGGTTTTGTTCACGATGTGAAGAATTGTGTACTCGAAGTCATTATTCATTTTTTTTCAAATGAAACGATAAGATTTATCTCCTTCATAGAAATCTTTGTAAATCAATGGTGTGAAGATACAACCGGTAGCATGGGCTATTTTTTGTCGTCACCTTCTCTTGCACTAACGCATCAACAAGTGTCATTTTTGTTTATTGTCTCAGTTGTTAAACTGCGACGAAATTTGATTGGACCGAACAGTCTATTAGGCGACTATTATAATTTTTGTTTATTGTCTTAGTTGTTAAACTGCGACGAAATTTGATTGGACCGAACAGTCTATTAGGCGACTATTATAATAATGGATTCCCATCCCCTCAGGTTTTTCCAAAGCCTTTGCTATTCGAGCGACGGGCAGCAGTTGCTAGCGGGCGGCCTGAGCAAGTACGTTTGTGTGTACAACGTGACCGAACAGCTCCTCGTCAAGAAGTACACCATCACTGAGAACAGGACCTTCGAAGGCGTCATGGTGAGATTTCCAGAATCAGATTGTATCGTGTCATGCTCCATTGGTTTGCGGGAATTCGATTCTCAATGCAGTGACTATGTCTCGTTCAACCTGGGCAGCAACCTAACACCTTCCCAATGCTGGTTGTGAAATATCACCAGCCATTGGCTTGCTTCTTCTAAGAAGGCGCTTCCAGGAAACAGACCAAACGATCTCTCGACGTCACAGTGCATACCAGTAAAATCTTGAGTTTTTATTTAGCACGTCTCAGAACTGTTCCTTTAAAAAATTATCTGATAGCTAACCGCCTAATAATTTATGCACAGTGTGTAAATGTGTCTAAAATTTTTGAAATTAGTTCTACAAGTAGGGGAATTGAACAGTTCTTTAGAGGTTAAATTGAGGAAATTCTAGATTAATTTATATTAAGCATATTCGCGACAACGAGGCACCATCCCACAATTAACACCGCAATATCAAACGCTCTAATCGTAACTTATCACTTTTGCAATGCCAGAACAAAATGTCCTCTTGAATACTAATTACGGTTAGCTACATTATCATCTTAACCAATCAATTGCTACATACAAAGGTCTGGATGTCGAGCCTTATCCAGCAGTGTCCTTTAGCTTTTGCTCTCCCCTTTCCCTCAGAACGTGTTTACCGCCGCTCGGTAGCCCACAACGGTATCAACATGAAGATGGTGGAGCCAAGTGCTGCACTAACCTTTACCTTTGGCTCTCCCCTTTCCCTCAGAACGTGTTTAACCGCCGCTCGGTAGCTCACAACGGCATTAACATGAAGATGGTGGAGAAGCGACAGACGGAAGAGGAACAAGAATTAGAGGGCGTTTCCGGCAAGAGGGGCATCAAGATCCCAGGAGCCAGGAAGGGAGATATGTCTCTACGGGCCTTTAGGCCGGAAATACGCGTCACAGGGCTTGCCTTTGCGCCTACAGGTTAGATAGACAAACTTGGCCACGGGAATTGAGTACAATAGAAGTGACAGCATTCGTGAAGCAGCAACGTTTTAGGCTCTCAACAGAATTATTGCTACCTGTGCTGTAGAGCTCGATCACAAAAAAATATTTCCTATGATCAAATTGGTAATGACGCGGCGGGGGTGAATCATTGAAAACTGTCGGGCCCTGCTGTTGACAACGAATCCTCGGACTGCACTCGTGACCCAGAGTGTATGTTGCGGGGTTATCGGCCGGACCCTTTAGCACAAAAGGGCTAAGTTGTGTGAGTGTGAGCGTATGAGGGTGGGAGGTGCGCCTTGCCGGCAGCCACCATCCTTTCGGGGGGATGCGGCCTAGTATCTGTATCTGTGACTTCAAAATTAGGTCAATCGTCCTAAGCGGTATTTGTCAACTAGTTGCGTAATTTTTGGTTGTGTTCGTGTCAAACATTTTATTCATTTTTTAGCACAGTTCCTGTGCGTGTGATGAGAATCGGCTGTACTTTATGTTGTGTCACCTCTAGTGAACAATATAATTATTTAAACTGTGGTTCGCTGAGCAATTATTAAAAGACCACCAACAAATGGCAAGCCTTGTAGCTGGGGCGTTAGAATCTTGCTACCATAACCACCGCGAGTCGTAAAAGGCGACTGAAAGGGCGCCCCGTAGCCGGGAGTAGAATCGTGCTACCGTAACCCCTGCGTGTAGTAAAAGGCGACTAAAGGGGCGGGGCGAAGGGGCTAGGAATCCCTTTCTCTGTAAGACCCTTCCTCAAAGACGGCAAGATGTGGAGAGGCTCACACCTCTCCGAACCCTATTGTTAGGGTCGCTGAATGTGCATGGCTGTTGTACGAATGATGTAAAGAGGAGGGAGATAGGTGAGATGTTAGTGAGGAAGAAGTTTGATGTGTTGGCGCCGAGTGAGACGAAATTGAAAGGTAAGGGAGAATGTGAGTTTGGTGTGGTGAGTGGAAGGAAATATGGTGTGGAGGAAGGTTGGGCACGACAAGGTGTGGTTTTGATATTGAGTGATCGGTTGGCTAGTAGCGTTACCGAGTGGAAGGAGGTATCCTCAAGATTGATGTGGGTCAAAGTTACGTTAGGCGTAGAAATATGGGTATTTGTGATGTGGGTGAAAGTTACGTTAGGCGTAGAAATATGGGTATTTGTGAGTGCTTATGGTCCAGGTAGCGAGAGAGTGAGGAGGGGAGGAAGCAATTCTGGACTGACCCGAGTGAGTG
This sequence comes from Gammarus roeselii, assembly GCA_016164225.1. Lineage (NCBI taxonomy): Eukaryota > Metazoa > Arthropoda > Malacostraca > Amphipoda > Gammaridae > Gammarus > Gammarus roeselii. The sequence goes on from SDVV010004724.1 coordinate 11,944, forward strand.
TATTGAGAGTTTTGGAAGTCAATTCAATGTAGTTGTACTAGTGACCTTAATGCGAGAGTTGGAGATGCAGTGGTGGAGAATGTGATGAGAAGGTATGCCATTCCGGTAGAAATGACAGTGGAGAAAACCTGATAGGTCTGTGTGTGGAGCAGGAGTTGGTGGTCGGACACAGTTTGTTCAAGAAGCGATATACCCGCAAGTACACGTGGGTAAGGATGGCCCGTGGTGCAGTGGTGGAGAGAGCGCTGATCGATTTTTGTGCTGATATCGAGGAGAGTGGTGGGGAGGCTGTTGGATGTGCGGGTGTTGAGAGGGTAGGGTGGAGGAGTGTCTAACCATCTGCTGGTGGAAGGAAGATTAAGAGTGGACCAGAGGTGGAAGGGCAATGGAAGAGGGGGAGGAGGAAGAGAGGTAGTAAAAGTGAGTGAACTGAATGTGAGAAGCAGAGCTGAGGAGTTCCAACAGGCATTGAGAGAAGAATATGACATCGTGTGAGGACAGGAACCGAGAGATGTGGAGGAAGAATGGGAGACGTTAAGGGATGCGTTGCTGAGATGCGCGAAGAATGTGTGTGGTGCATGCCGTGTGGGCGGGTGCAGAAGGAAAGGTTGCGAGTGGTGGAACGAGGAGGTTAAACAGGCGAGGCCCCGGAAAAGAGGAGCTTTTGAGGAGTGGTTGCAGGTAAAGTCGATGGTGACCTATGAAGGCTATAAAAAGAGGTGAAACGAGGTGAAGAGGGTAGTGAGGAGAGCCAAAAGGGACGCTGATGCCAGGTGGGGCAGACGGTTGTGCCAGAATTTTGAGGAGAACAAGGAGATGTTCTGGAAAGAGGTGAAGAGGGTGAGGGGTGAGACCGGAAAGAAGGAAGTGGTGAAAGATGAAAATGGCCAGTTCATATTGAACAGTGGTAATGTACGGAAGAGGTGGGCCGAGTACTTTGCTGAGTTGTTGAATGTCGAAGATGACAGAGAGGCTGACATTGTTGCTGTGGGTGGTGGTGCTCGGATGCCAGTTTTGGGAGAGAGACTTGTTGCGGACATTACCAGGGAAGAGGTGCAGGAGGCGGTGGAAGCAATGAAAGCAGGGAAAGCAGTTGGTTTGGATGGCGTTGCGACCGAGTGCCTGAAAAAGGGTGGAGTAACGATTGTCGAATGGTTGGTGAGGTTACTGAACTTGTGTTTTGTGGCAGGTCTGGTACCGATTGATTGGCGCAGTGCCTGCATTGTTCAGTTGTTTCAGGGCAAAAGAGATAGAAACGAATGCTGCAATTCGAGAGGTATCAGTCTGTTGAGTGTGGTTGGTAAGTTTAACGGGAGAGTGCTGATCAAAAGGATTAGAGACTGTACGGACTGCGCAATTGGAGAGAAACTGTGTGGTGTTAGGAGTGGTAGAGGGTGTGCCGATCAGATTTTTGCAGTGAGACAGGTCTGTGAGAAGTATCTTGCTAAGGGAAAGGACGTGTTCTGGGCTTCCATGGATCTGGCGGAGGCATACGGCAGGATTGACAAGGAAGCGCTCTGGATGGTGTTGCGTTTGTTTTCTAGTGGGCGGACTTTTGTTGAAAGCGGTGCTGAGTTTCTATGATAGCAGCCGAGCATGTGTCAGAGTGGGAAGCGAGGTGAGTGATTGGTTCTCAGTGAAAGTGGGACTGAGACAAGGCTGCATGATGTCTCCTTGGCTGTTCAATATCTATATGGATGGAGTGATCAGGGAGGTGAACGCGAGTGTGCTGGGTCGTGACTTGGAGCTGTTGGAAGCGAATGGGTGGAGTTGGCAGTTGAGCCAGTTGCTATTTGCTGATGATACGGCCCTTGTTACGAATTCAGAGGAGAAGCTATGTAGGCTAGTGTCTGAGTTTGGTAGTGTGTGTGAGAGGAGAAAGCTTCGAGTGGACATGGGTAAAAGTAAAGTAATGAGATGCTCGAGGACTGTCGATGCTAGCAGAGTTAGTGTCCTCCTAAATGGAGAGTTGTTGGAAGAAGTTCAGTGTTTTAAGTATCTGAGCTCCGATGTGGAGAAGACTGAATTAGTGGAAACTAAGGTGAAGTTGCGAGTGAAGGAGGGGTGTAAAGTGTTGGGTGCACTGACGAGCGTAATGAGCTGCAAGACGTTGGGGATGGAAGCAAAGAGAGGGCTGTATGAGGGTGTCGTGGTGCCAACTGTGCTGTACGTAGCTGAGACTTGGGGGGTGAGAGCAGAGGAGAGAAGAAAGTTGAATGTTTTCGAGATGAAATGTTTGAGGAGCATGGCTGGAGTAACGAACAGGGATGATGAATCAGAACGGAGATGGTAAAGAAGTTGGAGGACAGAGTGGATTCGCGTGTTCTGAGATGGCTCGGGCACATCTCAGATTGGTGATTGGTGAAAAAAGTGTTGAAGACAGAGGCGAGTGGACGTAGGCCTAGAGGGAGACCGAAGTTTGCATGGATGGATGGTGTGAAGCAGGCGTTAGGAAGGAGAGACGTGAGTGTGAAGGTAGTTAGAGAGCGTCCACTGGATAGGCGTGAGTTGAGAATGATAGTGAACGGATGAGTTTTGACGCTGCCCTGATGTGCTTTCCCGCCCTAGGCATATCGTTAAGAGACGGGATGGTCGCGGGCAGGGGGGCTAAACCAGTCACGCTGTCGGGCCTTGCTGCCACCACTGACCTCGAACCACACTCATGACCCGGAGGGTGTGTTGAGGGGTCCCCGGCCGGGCCCTAGCCCAAAAGAGCTAATGTGTGCCAATGTGAGTGAATGAGAGTGTGAGGTGCGCCTAGTGTGAGGACTTCGACCTAGTGTCTGTATCTGTACAATTTGTTGGTATTTTGTATTGAAACCGGTAACCAATGCTCTCTCTTACCAGGACGCAGCTTCGTGGTTTGCTGCACGGAGGGTCTGCTCATTTACTCGCAGGACACAGACTGGTTGTTCGACCCTCTCTCGCTTGACATTGCCAACACACCGTCTGCCGTCAAAAGAAAGCTCAACGAGGAAGAGTGGGGCTTGGGTGAGTGTGTGCAGATCGCACAGCTAGTCATCTATGCCGTGCCTCTTGAGTAGTAAATGAGTAGGGTTATTCAATTAGTGATAGGCATTTATGGCAATCAAATGTTAGAAATTGAATCTGTGTTATTGCATTCCCAATTCTACTTTTTATCGTAAGTTGTCTGCAACACGAATTTAATCTGAATACTTTTTTTTACAGCACTGATGATGGCCATCAGATTAAACATCGACAGCGTGAAACAGGAAGTCTTGGAAACCATACCAATTGATGCAAGTAAGTTGAGGCTATGCGCGTTGGTCCTTAGAAACCTGGGTGCATGGAAAAGTTAGTAAGTATAAGAACATTTTTCCCAATGGCAGAGGGTAGAGAATACTTGCTACCGTAACTCTTGTGTGTCGTAAGAGGCGACAAATTGGGGCGGAGCGAGTGAGCAGTATTATGTGATTACCTTCCTCTAATACGGCAAGATGAGCGATGGAAAAAGAAGCCATCGCCTCTCCGAACCTATTATTAAGGCCACTAAAGAAGTGTGTTTGTAGTACGGATGAAGTAAATAGGAGAGAGATTGGTGAGATGTTCGTGAGGAAAAAGTTTGTTTGCTGGCGCTGAGCGAGACGAGGTTTGGTGTGGTAAGTTAGATGAAGTCGGGTTTGGAGAAAGGTTGGGCAAGATAAGGTGTGGTGTTGTTATTGAGTGATCGGTTGGTTATTAGCGTTACGGTGTGAAAGGAACTGTCCCCCAGATTGATTTATTCAAAGATTTAGCTGGGCGTTTGCAGGAAGACAACAAGAGGTTTATTGGCGTAAATCAGACAATCTTTTTTTATAGGGAGATTGGTTTTGATAATGACCGACAAAGACGGTCCGTGGTGCAATGTTTGATAGCCCGCTGATAGAATATATTTTTCTACACTTTATATTGCGGAAAGGGGGGAATTTGCCAGGCGTTTTTGTAACTTGTTCATGGCCAGATGGTCCAGCGAACTTACTGCTAAAAGTATGTACAGAATATGATTGGTGTTCTTGGCTTTCATGGATTTGGAAAACGCCTACAATAGGGTCGACAGCAAGGCGTCCTGAAGGGTGCTGTGTTTGGATGCATCGAGCGAAAATTTGTTAAGGTGTCCAGAGAATCTGTGTTAGCCGCAGAACATTTTTGAGAGTAGAGATCTACGTGAGTGCTTGGTTCATAGTGAAACTGGGACCGAGACTGGTTGTGTCGTCTCTCTCGCTTTTAGTGTTTACATGGATGGCGTGGTCAGGTTGGTGAAAGCGAGTTTAGAGTTGCTGGGAGCGAATGAACGAAGTGGGTAGACGAGTCTGTTGCTGTTTGCGTGATGCGGCACTGGTGACAGATTCAAGGAAGATGAATAGGCTAGTGTCGGAGTTAGGTGAGGTAGAGTGTGCGAGAAGAAACTTTGAGCTGATATCGGTAAAAGTAAAGTAATGAGATGTCAAGGAATGACTATACGTGCGGAATCTGCGTCCGCCTGACAGGAGAGTTAATTGCGTGAATTCAGTGTTTTAAGTAACTGGACTAGTAGAAACCGAGATTTAATCTATAGTGAATGGTGGGTGTAAAGTGTTGGAACACTCTAACTAGCTGTAGGACACAGGGCATGGAAGGAATGAGAAAGTTGTATTTCGGGGATAGTTGTCAAGAACTGCGCTTTCCGGGGCTGAGACGTGGTGGGCGAGAGCAGTAAAGAGAAGAACGATTGAATATGTACGTGATGAAATAATTGAACGCCATGACCGGTGTGATCAATAATTACGTTGTTCCAATTGGGACCCCTATCCTCCCCTCATAGGTGTCTGTTGATTTCACGGGCCGCATGGAGTCACGGCCCAACCGGAGGGGTGAACCGCTCTGATACGCACACAGACACTCAGATGTACCGGCTCTAACTATTCTCAGTTCGGGTGGCAAATAACAGCCAAGTTGCGCTCTTTCTTTCATGCAACCTTTTTTACGACTGTTCCTTCTTTTTCATTCTAATCTTGCTGTTCTCATGCGTATAATTCCATACAGCTAGTGTAGATCTCATGCATGGGATCCACGTTTTCTTTCTCTTCTTCATCTTCCCCCTCAGCAGGTGTTCGAGCGCGTAGCCCGGCACCTTAAGGACTACTGCGAATCCTTGGGGCTCGGAAGCAGGGTAGGTAGTGTGTTAATCCTCCATACTACCATCCGGGGAGTGCTGGGACCATATGGCCTCAGCACCTTAGGAGTTCCTGTACCTCCTGAGGCACCCGTATATACCATAGACGCCGCGTAAAGGACTTTGATTTTGCGCAGTCGTATGAGGCTGTGAGGTGCGCCTTGCCGTCGGCCACCCCCTTCTGAGGGATGCGGCCTAGTGTCTGTATCTGTAAATCAAACTTAAACATTGAAGAAATTAAAAGCTAAGACCAACTTGACGCAGCACTGTTTGCTGGTTTGACATTCGGCGCCAGAAGGACGATAGCTCCAGCGCGCTAGAAAGCCTCGTCACTCTAATCTAATCTGTTTCAATTGGAACGGGGATGGTGAGGAAGTTAGAAAACAGCTGATCCACGTGTTCTGAGGTGGTTCGGACACATGGTGTCCGAAGGTGAAGAAAGCTTAATTGTGCGGGCGTAACCCTAGAAGAAGGCTAGTGGGGGTAGATTGATGGGGTGAAGCAGGTTTACTTAGGAGGAGACGCACCGGTGTGGAGGTAGCGAGAGTGCGTGCCATTGATAGGCATGAGCGGAGAAAGATTGTGAATGAATGAATTTTGACTCCGCCCTGGTGCGCTTTCCCGCCCATGCCCTCTCGTAGAGGAACGGGATAGACGTGAATGGAGGAGGGCCCAGCAATTATGACGCAAGAAGAGTTAACCAGTGAAAGTTGTAGAGGCCCTGCTGTCGAAACTGATTTTGGACTGCATTCATGAACCGAAGTATATTGCGGGGTACTGGCCAGACGCTTTTGAGCTAACGAGCTCATTTTTGGTATGTGTGAGAGTGCATGAGGGAGGTGCTTCTTTACGACGTCGGTCATCCCATTCCTGCGGGATTCAGCTTGGCGTCTGTATGAGTTGTTGTTGACATGGAAATGGTGTAAGAGACGATTTAGGACAACATCTTCTTGAATGAATCGGATATTTTCATAGTCTCCTGCATGACCGATTTTTTTAACGTATCAATTTGCTATTGCACCTGACGAGTCTCCAAGGGCCGCGGTGGCCTAGTGGATTGCCCACCCAACTACTGTCCTACCTTTGGTGCTGCATGCCGTCAGTTCACGCCTCTGCAAGCGCGCTTTGTCCCTGTGGGTTGGGAGACTGACTGACCCTTCGCGACCGCCTAATTCTGCCCCTCCAGTTAAAGAGAAAAATTATGTATGCCAGGCATGGTCTTCACCATATCCAGCCTCGCTAACCGTACCCTTCTCTCCCAGTGTCCGTGGTGCTGTCTGGCCTGGCCCCGCTCTACGTCGAGGGCCTCTTGCAGTTCATCGCATCAGGTCTGGAAAGCTCTCGCCACGTGGGCGTTTACGCGCGGTGGGCGCGGCAAGCGCTGTACCTGCACGCTGTGGCGCTCAAGGCGAGAGCGCCGCAGATAGTGACCACCATTAATGCGCTGCAGCGCGCACTGCACCTGCACCACGACACCCTCAGTAAACTGTAAGCTTTAGGAGTCTGGACGGGCTGACGGTGACTTACCGATAACTTATTTAAAAAAATCTCCGTCATTTTAATTTAATTTTGGACAGTTGACTATGGAATTTGATTAGAACCAATCAAACACTGAACGAAGCCGACTTTTATTAGTACTGTTTTCCATGAAATGCTATTGAGAAGATCTACAAAATTATGCTCGTCTCTGGTACAATCTGAAGATTTGTTTGGTATTCATGAACAAAGTCAGTAAATCCTTGTTATGTACAGTAGCGAGCAAAAATTCGTTTATAATTTAAAAACTAAGTGAAATCTTTGATGTCCATTTTCCGCTCTATATTTGAACTAATCGGAAATTTGATAATATTACCCATTAAGAGGCTTTGTCCACACATAGTACCTTAAGAAATTTCTGTATGAAGTTAAACTCCGTGTAGGGAAAGTCGAATTTGTTTTTCCGGTTACAAACTAACCATAAACGAATTTTTGCTCGCTACTGTACAGTAGCGAAAGAAAATTAGTTTATGCTTGAAGATAAAGAGAAATCTAAAATGATAATTTTCCGCTGGACAATTGGAGTCATTAAAAATTTAATTGATATTATCCATAAAGAAAGGTTGTCCAAGTATAATACCGTAAAAAAAATCCATTTGAAGTTAAATTCCTCGTAGGAAAACTCTAGTTTTTGGTTATTGACGACCATAAACGAATTTTCTATAAACGAAAAAAAAAAACAAGATTTTTCCCACGTGGAATTGAGCTTTATTGGGAAATTTCTTACGATTTTACATCTGGACAATCCTTCTGCATGGATAATGTCAATTACATTTTCAAAGAGTTCAAATATCGAGCGATAATTGATCATTGAAGATTTGACTCAATTAATCTTTCATCATGAACGAATTTTCTTTTGCTACAGTACGTGTTTGAATGATTCTCTGAAGATCACTGGCGCTGCTTTCTGTTACACCGTGCAAAGTATCTCTTGGCCTATCTGATCCATTGCTGGCGCTGCTTTCTGTTACACCGTGCAAAGTATCTCTTGGCCTATCTGATCCATTGCTGGCGCTGCTTTCTGTTACACCGTGCAAAGTATCTCTTGGCCTATCTGATCCATTTCTGGCGCTGCTTTCTGTTACACCGTGCAAAGTATCTCTTGGCCTATCTGATCCATTGCTGGCGCTGATTTCTGTTACACCGTGCAAAGTATCTCTTGGCCTATCTGATCCATTACTGGCGCTGCTTTCTGTTACACCGTGCAAAGTATCTCTTAGCCTATCTGATCCATTACTGGCGCTGCTTTCTGTTACACCGTGCAAAGTATCTCTTGG
>SDVV010004725.1:0-19908 GCA_016164225.1 Gammarus roeselii
TCACTATTTCACCTGTCACTAGGCCAATTGTCACTAGGCCAATTGTCACTAGGCCAATTGTCACTAGGCCAATTGTCACTAGGCCAATTGTCACTAGGCCAATTGTCACTAGGCCAATTGTCACTAGGCCAATTGTCACTAGGCCAATTGTCACTAGGCCAATTGTCACTAGTCCAATTGTCACTAGTCCAATTGTCACTAGTCCAATTGTCACTAGTCCAATTGTCACTAGTCCAATTGTCACTAGTCCAATTGTCGCTAGTCCAATTGTCACTAGTCCAATTGTCACTAGTCCAATTGTCACTAGTCCAATTGTCACTAGTCCAATTGTCACTAGTCCAATTGTCACTAGTCCAATTGTCACTAGTTCAATTGTCACTAGTTCAATTGTCACTAGTCCAACTGTCACTAGTCCAACTGTCACTAGTCCAACTGTCACTAGTCCAACTGTCACTAGTCCAACTGTCACTAGTCCAACTGTCACTAGTCCAACTGTCACTAGTCCAACTGTCACTGTTCCAGCCATCTAAATTACAACAGTCACTATTCTAGGTTGCAATCTCAGCTTCACAGTGAATTTCAATTGCTGATGCTCAAATATTCAGGCATATTTTATTTAAATGAATGTTTTTCCTCATTTCTCCAACAGCGCAAAGAATGGGAGAATGACAAGACAGCGCGGTTCTTAGGCCTTCCTCCTGTTATAAAAAAATTTTACACAGAAGATGAGTCAGTCTCCAACATGACCAAAGAAGAAGTGGAAAAATGCAGGCAAGGTCTTGCAGAAACTTGGTTCTTGACTGGGGATTATATTTGAGCTTCAGTTGGAGACCCTCCTTGGCTGTGCTGTGAGCAGCTGGACATCATTTTATTTTGCAAAGAAATATCTTATGCTATAGAGTCTGTCAAAATTAGTGTTCTCATCAAATTTTCATCAATTAGCTATGTATTTAGCTATGTAGCTATATGAATAGCTATATTCTTTGTGACCCTTTAAATCTCAATTCACCAATCTGAACTCCTAGTCCAATTGTCACAGGAGTTTCATATCCCTCCAGCACTTTTGGAGGCATTGGAATACCTTCAGAATACTCCTTAGCTAGTTGCTACATCCAATTGACAACTTGATAACTTGGGTCCTGTTTTATGCTGAAATTGGGGGTTCACTAGGCTGTGTCCATTGTGCTATTCTCCCCAATTAATAATAAATTTACATTTTAAATATCATCCTGATGAGTTGTGCCTGTACATTCATGAATTTGGTTTGTGAATGCCATGAAATCTGTTGCACTCCTCCCCTCCTTCTCCTTTTCCTGCAAGTCAATTGGGCAGCTACCTATAGCTAGCTATTTGGGATTTTTTTAATTTGGATTGAACACATTGCACACATATTGGGAAAGAGCGCCACCAAGTACAAGTTGTTGCTGTTGTAGTCAACATCAAACTGGTCACAGCTACCATAGCTAGAAAAGGAAACTGTTGTTGTTGACATCAAACTAACTGTAGCTAGCTACCACAGCTAAAAAAGTAGCAAGTTGATAAAGCCAGTAGTTAGATGCTAACTTACAAACAATTTGGGTGGACACTTTACATCTTGTTTTCAGTTGGCTTATGTCAGCACACTGCTACGAGTATTGCACTAAGGCACCAGATAAGATTATTGGTCCCAGTCTCTCATGCTTGGCTGTCTATTTTATCTAATACAGATACAGAGGGAAGGCCAAGTATGTCTTGAGCAAGACATGCCTCGTATATATGCGCTCACACACTTACCAAAACTTAGCTCTTAAACACTGAAGTGTTCGGTCAGGGGTGAGGTCTGAAATTGTTGTCAGCTGCAGGGTCCAATAGCTGTCACTGAGTCACCTCTTCTGCATCATAATTAGTAAGACCTCTCTTACCCACGTCCATCTCGTTTCTCATCCCTTTGCTTAGGTCATCAATGAGCATTTGGGCTTCGTCAAGCACATCCTCTCACAATCATTCTACACTCTGGCACATCTTTCCATTGCACATCTCCTGATGCCTCTTCACTGATGTCTCTTGCATATCTCCTGATGCCTATTCACTGATGTCTCTTGCACATCTCCTGATGCCTATTCACTGATGTCTCTTCTCTCTAAAGGCTGCTTCGCAACATCCATCACCCATATTTTTGGTATCCTCAAGGCCTACGCCCTCACACTGCCGCTATAATCACTCCTTCTGCCAATCTTCCATCATTCAATGTTGCCTTGTGTCCGGAATAACTCAGAACCTGTGAATCTGCTCTGTCCTCCTATGATCTCACTTTACCCATTCATGCAAGTATAACCTTGTTGGTGATCCTATCACTTAGCATCACTGCCCGCATAGCTACCTCTCTAACATTTCATCTCAGATACATTCAAAAATTTTCTGCTGCACTTAGCCATCATCTCAGCCCTGTAGAGCACAGTTGAGACAACTCCCTCTCATACAACTTTCTCTTTGCTTCACCATATCTACCCAATAACCTACAAATTTACACACTTCAGTGCTCAGAACATTTTACATACTTTTTTAATGTGCACATTTCATCTTAGATTTCACTAATTTTAGTCTTCACACATGAGAGCCCCAGCACAAAAAACACTCATTTTCCTCCAAAACCTCTCCATTTTCCTCCAAAACCTCTTCATGAGGAATGACAAAGTAGCTAAGCTACATCGTCATTCCTCAAACATCGCATTGCTTAACATTTACCCATATTAGCTTGCATCTTCCTTCTCCCACACACTCTTTCCAACTCCCACACGAGCCTACACCACATCGCCTAAACACCACCAGTGCCCTATAATCCTCAAACAGTAACTGACTCAACTTCTCCAAACCCATTTTCTCCTTGTAACTTCATACCTTGACCCAATATGTTGTTGTTTTTATCTTGTTGTAGTTTGGTTGACCTTCTCGAATAGGAGATCTGACTTTCTATTCATTGCTACCCAGAGTACATCTGAGGTGGAAGAAGGTAGAGTATGGGTTAGAAGTGAACCTAAGATAACCTTGAACCCAGGTCACTTTCTGGATGGAGAAGGAAGGAGTAGCCAGGTACCTATTACAGAAACAATAAAAAGGGCAACATAAAGACAACACACTTCAAATAAAAGCATTAAAATCTTGATCCTTGAGAAAGAAAGTAAAGTAAAAGCAGAAGAGGTCAGAAATTTAGTGTGATACCAACCAAATTGAAACTTGAGAGAATATACGGTCTAAAGCCCCCTCCAGATGGTGGGAAACTAACCAACCTCAGATATCATGAAATGCCTGTGCAGTCATCTCTGAGCAAGGGTGCTGAGCCACTGCGGATGGATCCAGGCTACTCGGCTCTAGGCAGAAAGCCTCCCACCCAAATTCCCTACCTCCCGTGGGGCGTCATACCACCTCCCTAGCCTCGATCTCTCCTAGTCTTTGCTCACTAATGCCCCACAACTTATTCTCCTGTTATCTCCCCTCGGGTTTCTTCCCCATGTTCAGCAGCAGTGCGGTTCTATTCCCGTCATCACCCACGAGCTATCCCACTCCTTCCTCCCCACCTCAGCCACCACTGCGTCTGTCGATTCTCTTTTCCCCTTCTCAGAAGTTACACCTGCGCAGATGTTCTACTGATTCCTTTACATAAGCATTGTTGTTGCTCGACCTTAGCTTCTCCTGCAGTGGAGGAGCCACGGCCGCTGCTGAACCCAAAATCCCGGGTGCCCACCAACATGTGCAGGTTGTAAGTGTTTCAGCCGGTGCAGACTCCTATACTAGGCCAACACCCACAAGGAAGTCGATGCTGTCTTGCGGGCATTTCCACAGATCACGCACCAACGTTACATTATGGTTCAACCTGCCCTTACCTGGTCTCCACACCAATCTCCTCTCCCGTTCTTTCTGCTGGTCTTGACCCGCACCTCCAAGCTCTCCGTCCTTGACTTGAAAAGCAAGGAAGCTCACGACCCATCATATGCCCTATCAGCAGCTGACCTTAGCTTCTGTTTCTACAGGCTACGTGATATTTTATTGTCCATTCCTGTCTTTTATCTCCTTAGACCAAATCTTTTTAACTGGAACTCCTCAGCTCTGCATGTTTCATCCAATTCTCTTGCCTTCACTACCTATCATCTACCGCCCCTCTTTTGTTCCCCTTTAATCCTTGCTCCACTCCCGAGCTTCCTTGCACCAGTGGTCACGTGCATAGTCATTCTCCCAACCCCCGCACATCCAGCAACATTCCCATTACTCGCATTGAAAATCAACAAAATCCATCAGTTAATTACCCACCACTGCACCACGGACCATTTTGCTTCTTGAACAAGCTTTTTTCCGCCTCAATTTGCGTTCCATTCACAGAACCATCAGGTTCTCTTTGCTGTCATTCATACCTGGAACGCCATATCTCCCTAACACATTTTCCACCACTATGTCTTCAACTCTAATACCACAACATTGTATTGGCCACCTAAACTCTGAATATTCTCTCAAAATTCTCACTCTCCTATGTACTTTTCTCGATCCCTGGCTTGTAAGCACTCCCAAATGCCCATCTTTCGACACATAACTTGACTTTCACCCACATCAATTTAGACACTTCCTTCCATTTGGAACGCTATTTGCCAATCAATCACTCAGTAACACTACAGCTGCTGGTGCCCAACCTTCCTCAACACATGACTTCCTTCTACTTTACCCTCACCGAACGCGCATCTGCTACTACCTTTCAACTTATAATCACTCAGCGCCAGCATATCAAACTTCCTCTTATACAAACTATCTCGCCAATCTCTCTCCACGTTGCATCTTCCATACTAAATCCATGCAGCAACAAGCTTCGGAGAGGCGTGGGCCTCGCCTCCTCCCGCTTGTCGTGTTATATTAGGGGAACGATATTACTGAGGAGAGTATCCCTAGGCCTCTTGCTACGCTCCTATTTGTCACCTCTTGCAACCCGCAAGGGTTACAGTAACAAAAAATATTTTTGGACTTTCTAACATACCAATAACTTGCTCCCTAAGGGAAGTCGCTCATGGAGAAGTATAAGCTATTACTCTCACATGGCATATAGTCACATGACTTCCATCATGCAGCAACTCACATCAGAACCTACAACACTCCCTTCACACATTGAGCTTGGGATAGAATGCACACATTCTTTGAAATGTGTTGGATGATAGCAACTATTCCAGCTATTTAATTGGTCAATAATTCCTGGTGCAATTGACTATTAGCTACACGATTATTTACAATTATTCAAGCTAGCTGTCCAATGAGTTTTCAGCACCTCTATAGCAAGTGCAATTTCATAGGTCAATTGCTCACTCATTGTAGCTATTGTATTGCTGTTTTGTTATCAAGTAAATTCGTCCTAGGTGAAATAAAAAAGGGGAGCTCTTACATTCAAATTGTTTTGAAGGAAGGAAATTGATGCTCAATTCAATTTATGCCATGAACTGAATGAATCAGAGTTGGTGGATTGGATGTGATGTGGCTGTTTGCTTTTGATTTGCTGCTTTTTGTTCAGCTGCAGCCCTGTTGCAACTGATTTAAGTAAATACTGTTCGGCATGTCTGGCGGCTGCATAGATCTACTTATAGCCTGTTTTTTGATCAAAACAGTTGCTCCAAATGTAACTGCAGAGAAAAGGTTGTAAGTTCGTGCTGAGTTTGCTTGTGTCTAATTACATTAGAATAGTTACAAGTTGACCATTTACTGATATCTCTAATGAATTTGTCATAAATGTTGTGGCTTATGGTAGCTATATATACCTAGCTAGCTGTAGCTAATACTCTCGTACTTTCTATCTAGTTGATCAGATTGGTGTTTCCTCTGAATTGTATTCTGATTCTTGATAGTTTTAGAAGGTCATTGCTCATCATGAAAAATAAGACTGTTGCTGACTTTCGTGGTCTGATGCAGCAGCTGTTGTTGATCTAGAGACGCAGAGTAGGTTGACATTATTCCTGACTGCAGCCAAGAATGTTGGTGCTACGTTTGCAAGCTCTATCTGCATTGTGTCCTCGACTCTGCATCCCTCTCAGTTATGAAGCTAATTTAATGGCTAACTCCTCATCAATTGAAACAAAAGCTGTATCTTTCATGAACTTGAAACTACTGTTTTTTTTCTTTCAGACTGGAGAATCGTAAGATCACTGTGTCCTACAAGGATAAGGATGAGTGTCTTGATGCTCCAAACCCTGTGCGCACCTTCAGGTGAGATGGTGTATGGGACTGGCAGCTTGCTAGGGTAACAGATCCTGATAGTTGTTGGGGAGTTGTGTTGCTATCTTTTGAGCAGACTTGCAGTAGGAGAAGCAGTGTAGCTAGCTACTGCATGGGCTACAGGTTGGCCAAAAGTATGCAGCTAGCTACTGCATAGGCTGCAGGTAGGAGAGCAGTGCTGCTTAGCCTTATTTCTTCCTGCTGCGGTGCAGCCACGGTCGGCGCACCTCCCAAAAACCTGGATATCCACAGACACGTGCATATTGGGAATGTTACGACCAGTGCAGGCCTACTTGTTAGAGCAACACCTGTGAGGAAATTTATGCTGTTCCATGGTTGGGCATGACTTCGTGGCGTACTCGACCTCATCAGTTGCACCTCGGCACAGAAAGGAAGTAATGTTCCCATGTTTATGTTGGTACGACTGAAGGGCCCTCCACGTCCATCCTTGGTGGGGGACTTTTGGGACCGTGTTGGCTCCATGACCAGCCAGCGGAAAAGCTGTGACGTGTATGTATATCTGTTGATGCATAGATGTGTTGTCTGTTGCTATGGGGAATAACTTTGCTAAGTGAGCCGAAACGTCTCTTAACTCTGCAGCCTCCTCCAGCAGCGCCACACACCCATGAGGAGCAACAGAGCTGGGAGAGGCCAGCACATTCATGCTCGCCAGTTTAATATGGAAAACAGCTATGTAAACACATGCTTGGGAACTGGAATTAGTGTGCACCATCGACTACATATCATGTGAACAAACAGTATGAATGACAAGAAAGAAAAACATGTATATATAAATAAACACAGATACATATAGAACAGGGCACCGCACACCACAACAGACGCAGCACTTAGCGGACACATCCCAAGGCACAAGAACAACACGCATAATAAAGACAGACGTCGAGCTTAACAAACTCAAACCCAGAAAATCCTCCAGCAACCTCTCGAATGCAGCTAGGGACTCAGACTTCACCGCCACACTCGGGAGGCTGTTCAACAACTGAACACATCGTGCTCTAAAAAGCTGTTCTAAAAAAGTTATTCTTGATGTCGGTATTGCAAGCCTGCATCAAAATCTTTTAGGGATGGTCTCGTGTTCACACATCAGGAGCTCAGCATAAAATACCTCCAAGGTTGGCGCCACCATATAACCCACGGATGATCCTCCAGCATTTAATCAGGTCCGATCTGAAAAACCTTCCCCTTACAGAAAGTGCTTCGGTCTGGAAAAGTAATCCAACTCCGCCAGGCCATCCACATTCTTTGTCCATCTCCTCTGCACAGATTCAAGCAATCTCAAATCTCCAAGGAAGCTCGCATTCCACACCGACGAACAATAATCCATGACAGGTCTAATGTGCATCAAGAAGAAGGACACCATGAAGTGAGGACGATGACAAACGGGGGATCTCAGCAGGTTGTTGGCCAACCCTGAAGCCTCCCCTGCAACCTCTCTCACATGATATTGGAATTTCAGTTTCACATACACCACCACACCCAGGTCTCTGTGGGACTGAACAATCTTCAATGGAATACAGCTTCAATAGTATAGAGCCTACGGATCCTCATCATTCCACTCTGAAAACCCACGAACAAACTTCATCACAACACACTTATCTGAGTTCAGCTTCAAGCTCCATGACGCAGCAACGCGCTGACTCTGTCCTGAGCCGACTGCAGACAAGACACACCATCAACTGCCGACTCCCTCACCCTCTTGTACCGAAGATACAACTTGTAGTCATCAGCAAATGAATTGAAAGAAGACAGCACTCCAGATAAGGAATAGCACAGGACCCAGTACCAAACCCTAAGGAACACCACTAATTACCTCCCTTCACTCACTACAACACCCATCTACAACAATCCTCATAGAACGACCAGTTCAAAAAGTGTGTGCATGGATATTTTAGTGGGTCTAGTAGCTTTGTGATGGCAGAGATGGGCGGGTTCACTACACTATTCAAGGAATTTTGACCTTGTCTAAATGGTGTTTGAATTTCAGATGAACCTTGCTTTCCTCATACAGGTAATCAAGGGGTGTGATCTGTATACAGCTTGTGGCGATGCGTAAAGCCGTGCTCTGAATTCTATGTAGGGAGGAAATTTATGATTGGGAGCAAGGTCAGTGGACCAGGTAGTGTTTACGCACGAAATGATAGGTCTCGTGAATTGATGAATAATGTAGCTAACTGATTCATTGCAGGGTTCGTATGAAGTTGTGCTATGTGTCTGAGTCACATTCAGTCGTGGTTTGGCTTTAGTGCTCATATCGTTACTGTGAGATTTCATGTCATTCCCGTCTCATATGGTAGCTACTCCAAGGAGCGTGGTAATATGACTGTGCTGTGGGAGTTTTTTTGTGTGTGTTACATGAGGGTGGACGCGGTGTTCACAGTTGTCAGGTGTTAATGTTGTGACGGATAACTTGCTTGCGGACTCACTCATTCTGTGAACCTGTGACCAGACTTCTAGAGAGATTATTTATTTCTGTAGGTATACGGACTCGTCTGTGTAGTGCTCTGTGATGATTGTAAGGTCGTCCGCATATGAACTGATGTAGCTAGGTGCTGGTTTATGTTAGTGTGTGTTGGTCGTCCTTAAAGGTGTAGACGAGTGAAAAGGAGAAGACTGAACCCTAGGGTACACCACTATGGAAATTGCGTAAACTTGGCGTGCAAGTCTGCTGGAGGGAAAATTAGCAAGTCACTCCTTGTAGTTTGGATGAATGTGTGCGTGCATTGAGTATCTTGTTCATGAGGGCGTGTCTTGAAACTGTGTCGAAGATCTTACTGATGTCAATGGCGCATTCCAGAGGGCGTTTTGCTGGCTAATTATTGTTCAGTCCTTCGTGGATTGTCTGTGAGAGGTTGGCGAGAAGTGTGGTTGTGAAGCATTGTGTCCTGAAAGCGTGTTGTGCAGAAGAAAGTGGGATATGGGCCTTTATTTTGCTAGGAAATCAGTTTCTAAAATTCTCGATGAATTTGGTAAGAGAGAAATTGGCTGTGCGAGTGTGAATCTATAGGGCTTTACTATGTTTCGGTAAGGGTAGGATTTTAGTCTGTTTCCCTTTTTTGGATATTGTGTTGCGTAGATTGAATAGGTTAAAAATGTTTGTGAAAGTCTTTATGGCATCTCGACCAAGGTGTTTGAGATCAATGTATGATATTCCGTGAGAATCCGTTGCTGACGAGTTTTTGGTCTGGCTGATGGCGGCTATGGTCATGGTCAATCTAAAGGGAGTATGTGTCAATCTGTTGTTAGTGTAACTGCCTGAGTAGCTATCTTACTATTGTCTGAATGCTGTGACAGGTGGCATGTGTGTGCTTAGTGTTTGTGTGGAGTATATCTACGTGTTGAGGTGACGTGTGTGTTGCAGTCTCCTAGAGCGAAAGTGTTGGCCGGATTTTTGGGGTAGGCTAAGTTAGGTGCATATTATGGTTAACATAAGCTGGATGGGGGAATGTTCACTTGTTAAATAGGTTCTATTGTTTCATGTGATTTCGAACGAGTCCTGATTGCACCTCTGATGTGTTGTCCACTATCAGTTCTGTCTGGGTGTGTGAAGTTGTGTTTGCCGAAGGAAGATTTTTGTGTGAGAGTGTGATGAGTTTGCTTCCACTGTTGATGAGACTGAGTTTAGTTTCCCTTTAGTAGTGCGAAGTGGACGTGGTCTTTGTGGGCGATGTTTTGGATTCTATTTGTTTCTGACCAAAGCCGTTTGTGTTCGTGTGTAGTACATTCGAGTGCCCGACACTAATTTGGGATTGTTGTGGGGGTGGGTGCAGGGAGTGGCAGTGGAGTTGGTGGATGTGGTGGTGGAGAGGTGGTGAGTCGTGTCTAGAACACGGAGTCCGCGCGGGTTGCGCTGGGTGTTGGGGAGCCACAATCGCAGTCGGGCGCACAGGAGAGGAGCAACCCAGAAGGGTGGGTGGGTGCCGGGAATTGATGGGGGTGGAAGGGTGTTATTGTTTAGGTCTGAATTAATGTTGTGGGTTCTGTGGCAGTCAGTGCATTGCCACCCCATGTTTTAGCTATATTTCTACTGTTGTGGACACCAGAGCATTGTTTCGTATAGTGCGCCGTTCAAAATCAGACATCTGCACTAGACTGCGCCAACGCGACGCATTTATGGGCAACCTCAGGTGGGACATGCGTAAGAGTTGGGACCACGGTTTGGGTTCTATGTCGCCGTGGAGCAGTGTAGCTAGCTGCTGTACAGGCTGCAGGGGGGGAAAGCTGCGTAGCTGGCTACTGCATATGGTTCTGGAGTTGGAGTAGTGCAACGAACCATCCCAGGCGGCTGCAGGCTAGAGAGTATAACCAGCTGGAGCAACTTTGGAGGCTGAAGGTGGGGAAGTAGTGTAGCTAGCAATTGCATTAACTCAAGGTTTGGGAGTGGTGTACCTGCGTACTGCATGGGTTGTAGGTGATGGAGTAGTGTAGCCAGCTTGCTGGTGGTGGAGTAGCGTAGCTTGCTACTACATTCACTGCACGTGGGATAATTGTTGTAGCTGGCTACAGCAAAGGCTGCAGTAGGGAGGGAGGAAGGGTGTTGTTGTTGTTGTTGTTGTTGTTGTTGTTGCTCAACCCCAACGCCTGCGATGGAGGAGCCATGGTCAGCGCAAAACCCGAGGCCCGGGAACCCACCGACGTGTGTGTGTGTGTGTGTGTGTGTGTGTGTGTGTTGGGAGTGCTACAGCTGGTGACATTCACTGTATTACGTATTAGGCCTGCACCCCTGAGGTAGTTGATGCTGTCGCGCGGGCGCTCCCATAGATCATGCACTGATGTGATGTTATGGTGGAGCCTGCCGGGTGCGATGGTTGGGCACGACGTCAGGACGTGCTCGACCGAATCGGGTGAACCCCGGCACCGTAAGCAGAGATCAGAAGGGACATTAGCCAGTCAATGCTGGTATGGCTGTTAGGCCGTGTGGTGCCCGCACCGCAGCCTTGACCGGTGGACCCTGTAACCCTTGGGCAACGCCAACTCCTCCACGTCCATCCCAGGCGGCTAGCTCTGCACGATCGTGTTGACTCTGTGTTCATCTAATGCAAGAACTGTGAAGTGTGTGTATCTGTTTGTGCATAGATGTTATCTGTAGGTTCAGGAATGGTCGCATAATGGGAACCGAAGTGTGTTACCGGTGTGTTATGTAGGTGGCGGTTGGTTGTACGAGGGCGCAGTAGGTTGTGGCAAGGATGTGCCAGGTCTGAGATCTTGTTGAAGAATTTGGTCCCTCTCATATCAAGATGATGCTTGGGAGGGAGGACCTTGGTTTCTTCATGCATGTGCGGAATGGGAGTAGTCTGTGTGCAGCCCGTTGCGATGCGCAAGGCCGTGTTCTGTAGTCTTTGCAGGGAGTTAATGTGTGGGTGCAAGGTCCGAGGACCAAGCTGTGTTTGCATAGGAGATAACGGGCCTGATGAATGGTTTGTATAGTGTTGTAATTGATTCTTTGGAGTGACCGTTGGAGGTTGTAGTGAGTACTCGAGACACGTTCAGTCTGAGTCTGGTTTTGGTGTCAATGTTGGCTATGTGAGGTTTAAATGTCATCCCCGTGTCATAAGTTACACTCCAAGGATGGTTGTATTGGGGCTGTGGGGAATGGTGGTGTTGTTGAGCGTGACATGGGGGGGTTGCGGTGTTCACTGTTATAGACAACTTGCTTGCGGACACTTTCAAGGGAGTTCAGATACTGCTGGAGGTGTGCAGCTGCGGTCTCGTGTTTGTGGTGTTGTGTAATTATTGTGAGGTCGTCCGCGTATGAGCTGATGTGGGTGTTGGGTTCTGTGAGAATGGGCAGGTCGTGCATAAAAGCATTGAAAAGGGAGGGGGATAGCACGGATCCCTGTGGGACACCATTGTGAAAGTTGCGAATTCGCGAAGGATTGTTGTTGTAGACAGTGTGTGCATGGTTACCGGAGAGGAAATTGGCAAGCCAATTCTTATAATTTGGATGGATGTCGGTGTTGAGTATTTTGTTTATGAGGACGTGTCTTCGAACTGTGTCGAAGGCCTTACTAATGTCGATAGCGCATACCAGGGTTTGTTTGGCTGGCTTCTTTTCGTTCAGGCCATCAAGGACAAGAACTGTCTGGGTGAGGTTGGTGAGGAGCGTGGTGGTGGAGTGTTGAGCCCTGAAACCGTGTTCCGTTGGGGAGAGTAGGATGTGTGCAATAATTTTGTTAAGAACCAGTCTCTCCAAGATTTTCGAGGGGTTTGGGAGAAGGGAAATGCGTCTGTATGAGGCTGGATCTGTAGGAACTCCGTTGGATTTCAGGATGGGGATGATTTTAGCTTGTTTCCAGATGAAGATGTCCGTGAGGGTCGCGATGGGGTGTGGCCCTAGATGTTTAAGGTGAATGTATGATGTGCCGTCTGGGCCCGCCGCTGAGGGATTTTTGGTCTGGCGGATGGCGGCTTTTGTCATGGCTGGTGTGAAGGGAATTTCCATGCTTGGATCAGTCTGCAATCTGTGTAGCTGTTTGAGTATCCTCCTGTTGTCCGGGGATGTGTGGTGGGTGGCAAGTGTTTGCATAGTGTTTGTTGAGTGTGTCAGCTTGTTGTTGGTCTGATGGTATGGTGTGTGTGTGTGTTGGGTGGAAGGATTGCCTCATGTGTGTCTATGTGGTTCGTGTTTGTGTTGTTGAGGCTCCTAATGAGTTTCCATAGTTTTGATGGCGATGTTCGAAAGTTAAGTATTTGCAAGCACGTCCCGCCATAGGTTCGTCTGTTGCTTCCGGACATCTATATACATCTATTTCTGCGTCAAGGATTTGAATTTAAGTGATTCGGTCGTTAGTGGAGGGTAAATTTCGGAGGTGGTTCCGCTGCTGAATTTTTCGCTTAATATTGTCTGAAAAGGCTGGATTAAAGCCGCGGACGAACCCGGCAGGTATGTGTTGTCTGTCTACGTGGTTGAGTACTGTGTTGCAGTGTTTTGTGGCTGTGTCGATTGATGTATATTGGGTGATGTCAAAGTCTTGTAGAGCGGTTTCAATCGATGTTGTGTATTCGTCCCAAGCTGCTCTCTTGTAGTTACGAAAAGTGTGAGGGGGCTTGTTGTGGATTGGGGATCGAAGTTGGTTGTTAATGACTATTGGGAGGTGGTCGGATGACGTGTCCTGACGGACCGCCGACTGACAATTCAGCGCGAGGTTGGGGAAACAGACCGAGACGTCGGGAGAATCGGTTGTGTATTAGGATTGAACGGTTTGCGAGTGGGTGTGCCTGCGTTGTTCACGGTGATAAGTGTATCCAGCTGATCAACGAGAACACTGCCCCTCCGGTCACTTCTCTGCGAGGCGAACCAGGAGAGGTCGTGCGCGTTGAAATCACCTAGGGCAATGTGTTAGTGGTTGTGTTAAGGTAGTCTAGGTGGGGCGTGTAGTGAGGTGGACATGAACTGGATGAAGGGATGTATATGTTGAATATATTGTATTGTTTTTAGTGAATTTGTATGTGTAGTGATTGAAATTCCAGCGTGTGGTCAGGGGTAAGTTGTGCGATGGTAAAGGCTGTTGTGTTGGTGAAGTGGAGATTTTCTGTACTACTGTAATGAGTCCACCACCACCGTCGTTGTTAGAACGGTCGTGGCGGAGTGTTGTATATCCAGGAAACGTTGATTTTCTGGAGTGTTGTTTCAGTTTTGTTTCCTGGAGTTGGGCAACGTGTGTGACGTTAGTGGAAGAAGTGTTTTAGTTCGACTTGTTTTCCACCAATGCCGTTTGTGTTCATTTGTAATATATTTAGGTGTTTGGCATTGGGTTGGGTTGCTGTGGTGTAACAAAGGGTGGTGGTGAGGCAACGGGGTGTGGAGGTGGGGGCGGCAGCGGGGTGGGTGCGGGTCGTGGAGTCCGGGGCAAAACAGGTGATGCCCCGGGCAGAGGAGCCGCCGTATGTGAGGCCGACGGACGCACAGAAGAGGAGCCCGCCAGAAGTGGTGGGGCGTCGGGTGTTGGTGCGGGGGAATGGTGTTACTGTTGATATCTGTATTGATGTAATGGGTTGGGTGGCAGTTAATGCATTGCCACCCGTGTAGTATGTTTCTATTGTTGTGGACATCAGAGCATTATTTTGTGTAGTGAGTCCATGTCCCACATCTGCACTGGATCGCGGCAGTGCGGCGAATTTAAGGACGCCCGCAAGTGGGACATGGGTATGCGTTGGGACCAGGGTTGGGTTCGATGTCACCGGCTTGGAGGAGGAGGGGAAGGAACGCCGGCAGTTGTTTACTTCCCCCTAGAGTAAAACAGTGTAATTGATGTGGCTTTGGTGTCTGGTGTTTTGTCGGCGGGCCACGGGCCCGAACAGCGCACGGGCTGCTTCCACGCGGACGCCATCGACGGCGAGGTGAGAAGGGGGGTTGCGGACTTTCGAGATGCGGCGTCCAGCCCGGGACGCTGACTCCGTCCAAGGCGTCCGACGCTCCGACACCACCACCGCGAGCAGGCCACCTCGCGACGCCAGCCCGATTCGCGTAGGCTCCCTCTTGGACGGCAGGAAGGGTGTAGAAATGCTAGGTGTGTAGCTGGCTACTGCATTGGCTGCATGTGAGGGTTCGGTGATATTGCTCACTGACAGGGTTTCCTTCAGGGCTCTTCCTCTTCCCCAAGAGCAATTGTTTATCACACTCTTCATGTCTGTAGCCGGTCCCTAAAGTTCATAAGCCTTCTTTACTGCATTGTTGATAGATATTACAAAACTTCTTTCCAAGCATAAGTTGGAGCCTGATGCTTGTCCTATTTATAGGCGTTTTATGTTCATTTTTTTTTTGTTTATGACTAGTTGCTCCTCAGTCAAAATTTTGTAAACTGTCCACTTATTTAGGAACTGCTGATGACACTTTTCGCTAACTCGAATGAATGCTTTGAGTCCTCTAGGGAAATTGAACAATCCTAAGCACCATCACTTCAGCACACAGAGCCTGGGCATAAAACAACATAAGCAACAGACATAATGGAGCTATATGCAGTAGCTAGCTATTCTCCCTCATCTATTGGCAATGAAGAGTCACCTACTTTGAATATTCAGTGCGGACTTTTAGCTTTTATTGTGTTTTATTCCCTTTCTTGCATACTAATTCAGGTTTATGTGGAGAGCAGTAGCTTAGTAAAGCAGCTACCTACCTACCTACCATTATTTTGATCCCTATTACTCTTGTAACCTCCACGATTTACGGTCTCTTTTTTTTTTTGGTCTGTGAAGATCTCTGCCTAGGTACAGATCTCATACTTCACATCCTCGTTTCTTTCGTTTCATTCCGTTTCCTTGGGTGGTGCTTGGGTAGTTAGTTATATAGCTCCTAGTACTAAGAGCACTGATGTAATGTTTTGAGCTCTTGAGGAGGCCTAATAGAGATCACTCGCTGCAGCCCTCGAAGACTGCTAGAACCATATGCTCCCGGCACTGTAAAGCCTGTATAATTTCCGTTTCGGAAGGTGTTGGGGCGCATTGCCCCTGCCACCTTAATGACCACTGTGAATCCATGAGCCTCTGAAGCAGAGTAGTTTGTTAATCCTCCGTGCCGCCAGCCGGGGAGTGCTGGGACCAGATGACCTTGGCACCTTCGGATTCCCTGTGCCTCTCTGGCATTTGAGCATACTTGTGACATTCGCCACGTTAAGTACATTGACTTTATAAAGAAGTGTGAAAAATCACTCATATTTAATTAAATTATCTATAACTTGATGAAGCACTAGCTAATTGCTCGTATGACGCTCAGCACCTGAAAGACGCTGACTCCACCGTCCTAGAATATCTTGTTGCTCTAATCTAATCCCGACGGAAGAATCTAAACAGACTTGTGGCTACCCTGTAAGGAGGCATGGCGGCCGCACATTGACCAATTCCGTGTGTCCAGCTCCTGTGTGTGGCTTGTAAACAGAACTGTCAATTTTGCAGGGAACACTGTCAGCTCCCTACCTGTCTTTCTTACTAAGTCATTCGTGAAGCAAGTAAACGGGCTTTTCTTTTGCGGCAGGGAGGCGTGGCAGCACTTCCCAGACATGCTGGAGTTGCTGGAGGGCCGCTACGAAAGCCCGTCGCCTATCCAGATGCAACTGTGGCCAGTGTTGCTGTCTGGCAGGGACGCCGTGGGCATAGCGCAGACTGGAACAGGTTACTTTTAATGCATCATCATCCTATGGAAAACCACGGAAGTCCAGACATTGTTGCGTGTTCTGGTGAACATAATAGGAGAAAGTAACAGCTATCTGCAAAATAACAGCTATCTGCTAGCTTGCTACTGCAGTTCATTCAAGTCTCTAATTGAAAGATTGTGAAAGAGCTATTTGCAGCCTGTCAAACTAGCTACTTCATCTGCAGTGTCGGTTCAAAATGTCTATGCTTTTGAGGTACCAAAAACAGTTCCAGAAATGCTATTTTACAATGCAAATAGAACACTTTCAACCTATCGGTATGTAAATGAAGTATTTGTCTTCGTAGCTATTTTTAAAGTGTTCCAGTATATATATTCATCAGTATAAATATTCATCATGTGATGCATTAATCAGACATCAAGCCTAGTAGCTACGTTGAAAAGATATTAGCATTATAATTCCATATTGTTGATTTTTTTGTTGGGGTGACTTGTTTAAAAGAGACGACGCTATGCTATTGTACATTTGTTGCGTGACAAGCTGCTAGACCCAGGGTCCAACAGAGAATCATCTGCAGCAAAACTTCTGCCTGAGTTGACCTTTAGCACTACCTCGTAGAAAACGAAGTTATTGGTGATTGGGTCTAGGACTGGAGTAGCTAAGTTCATAATCAAAGTTTGACCAAATATTTTTGCAGTTTGCTTTGTGTATTTGCAACTTATTCAATTGAATCAATAGTTCGTCACAAATAGTTGAATACAAATAGAAATGTTTGACATACTTTCCTTACAAAGCTAACAAAAATTCTCTTATTTCGCCACTATTATCCACTCATTTCTGTTTGCTACATAGTAAGCTCTGCTAATCTAGAACTTTACTGATGCCTGGAAGTTTAATCAGGGTGTCAACAGGTCCAGGAAAGCCCCGAGATTTTTATGGAAGCACCCAGATGTACGGGAATTTTTTTGTGCTGTTTAGGAATTGAAACCGTCGAAAAAGGCAAGGCTGTAAGGGAAATAAGAGGTTATTATGGGACATCATATAATTATTTTGTTTCATGTGTTCCTTGCATTAAAAGTGTGTCTATATAATTATTGTATATTTCTGTTGGTAATCAAAGTAAAACAATGCCTTGTGTTTTGCCATTGATTAAGTAAGAGATATTATAGTCAGGTATGTAGGGAGATGCTTTGTAGCCGTGGCGTTAGAATCTTGCTACCGTATCCACCGCGTGTCGTAGAAGGCGACTAAAAGGGCGTCCCGTAGCCGGGAGTAGAATCGTAATACTGTAACCCCTGCGTGTCGTAAAAGGCGACTAAAAGTGGCGAAGCGGCTAGGAATCTCTTTCTCTGCAAGACCCTTCCTCAAAGACGGCAAGACAAGCGGGGGGGGAGGAGAGACTCACGCCTCTCCGAACCCTATTGTTAGGGTTGCTGAATTTGCGTGGTGTAGTACGAATGATACAGAGAGGAGGGAGATTGGTGAGATGTTTGCGAGAGAAGTTTTATGTGTTGGCGCTGAGTGAGACTAAATTGGAAGGTTAGGGAGAATGTGAGTTTGGTGGGGTAAGTGAAAGAAAATCTGGTGTGGAAGAAGGTTGGGCTCGAGAAGGTATGGTCTTGATATTGAGTGATTGATTGGCTAGTAGCGTTACAGAGTGAAAGGAGGTGTCCTCAAGATTGATGTGGGTGAAAGTTAAGTTAGGCGTAGAAATATGGGTATTTGTGAGTGCATATGGTCCAGGTAGGGGGAGGGGGAGCAATTCTTGACTGACCTGAGTGCGTGTATTGAGAGTTTTGGAGATCAATTCAATGTAGTTGTACTGGGTGACCTTAATGCGAGAGTTGAGAGTTGGAGATGCAATGGTTGGGAAAGTATGACAATCCCGGTAAAAATGACTGAAGAAAACCTGATAGGTCTGTGGATGGAGCAAGAGTTGGTGGTCGGGAACAGTTTGTTCAAGAAGCGAAATATCCACAAGTACATATGTGTAAGGATGGCCCGTGGTGCAGTGGAGGAGAGAGCGCTGATGGATTTTGAGCGGATAGCGAGAAGAGTGGTGAGGAGGGTGTTGGATGTGCGGGTGTTAAGAAGTGAGAGTGGAGGAGTGTCTGACCATCTGCTGGTAGGAGGTAAATCAAGAGTAGAGCAGAGGTGGAAAGGCAACAAAAGAGTGGGAGGAGGTAGAGAAGCAGTAAAAGTGAGTGAACTGAATGTGAGGAGCATAGCTGAGGAGTTCCAGCAGGTGTTGAGAGAAGAATATGACAACGTGAGAGGACAGGACCTGAGAGATGTGGAGGAAGAATGGGAGACGTTAAGAGATGCGTTGCTGAGATGTGCGGAGAATGTGTGTGGTGCGCGCCGTGTGGGCGGGGGCAGGAGGAAAGGTTGCGAGTGGTGGAACGAGGAGGTTAAACTGGCAGTGGCACGGGAAAGAGGAGCCTTTGAGGAATGGTTGCAGGTGAAGTCAGTGGTGGCCTGTGAAGGCTAAAAAGATAGGAGAAACGAGGTGAAGTGGGTGGTAAGGAGAGCCAAAAAGGACGCTGATGCCAGGTGGGGCAGACGGTTGTGCCTGAATTTGGTGGGGAACAAAAAGATGCTCCGGAAAGAGGTGAAGAGGGTGGGAAATGGAGAGACTGGAAAAGAGGAACTGATGAATGATAGAAAAAAAAAACAGTTGTTGTTGGAAAGTGGTGATGTACGGAAGAGGTGGGCCGAGTATTTTGATGATTTGTTGAATGTCGAGGACGACAGAGAGGCTGACATTGCTACTGTGGTGGGGGTGCTCGGATGCCAGTTTTGGGAGAGACTTGTTTGCGGACATTACCAGGGAAGAGGTGCAGGAGGCGGTGGAGGTGATGAAAGTAGGGAAGGCCCTTGGTTTATATGGCGGTGCGACCTGGTGCCTGAAAAAAGGTGAAGTAACGATTGTCGAATAGTTGGTGAGGTTACTGAATTGGTGTTTTGTACCAATTTAGTGGCGCAGTGCCTGCATTGTTCCACTCTATAAGGGCAAAGGAGATGAAAATGAATGCTGCAACTCGTGAAGTATCTGTCTGTTAAGTGTGGTTGGTAAGTTGTACGGGAGAGTGCTGATCAAAAGGATTAGAGACTACGGACTGCGCAATTGGAGAGGGACAGTGCGGCTTTAGGAGTGGTAGAGGGTGTACCGATCAGATTTTTGCAGTGAGACAGGTCTGTGAGAAGTACTTGCCAAAGGAAAGGATGTGTTCTGGGCCTTCATGGATCTGGAGAAGGCATACGACAGGATTGACAGGAAAGCGCTGTGGAGGGTGTTGCGTTTGTATGGATTGGGCGGACATCTGTTGAAAGCGGTGCAGAGTTTCTATGCTGACAGCCGAGCATGTGTCAAAGTGGGGAGCGAGGTGAGTGATTGGTTCACAGTGAATGTGGGACTGAGACAAGGCTGCGTGATGTATCCCTGGCTGTTCAACCTCTAAATGGATGGAGTGTTCAGGGAGGTGAACGCGAGTGTGCTGGGTCGTGGCTTGGAACTGTTGGAAGCGAATGGGCGGAGTTGGCAGTTGAGCCAGTTGCTATTTGCTGATGATACGGCCCTGGT
>SDVV010004726.1:0-19908 GCA_016164225.1 Gammarus roeselii
ACATGACCCACCTTGGACATTACATGACCCACCTTGGACATCACATGACCCACCTTGGACATCACATGACCCACCTTGGACATCACATGACCCACCTTGGACATCACATGACCCACCTTGGACATCACATGATCCACCTTGGACATCACATGACCCACCTTGGACATCACATGACCCACCTTGGAAATCACATGACTCACCTTGGACATCACATGACCCACCTCGGACATCACATGACCCACCTTGGAAATCACATGACCCACCTTGGACATAACATGACCCACCTTGGACATCACATGACCCACCTTAAACATCACATGACCCACCTTGGACATCACATGACCCACCTTGGACATTACATGACCCACCTTGGACATCACATGACCCACCTTGGACATCACATGACCCACCTTGGGCATCACATGACCCACCTTGGACATCACATGACCCACCTTGGACATCAAATAACCCACCTTGGACATCACATGACCCACCATGGACATCACATGACCCACATTGGACATCACATGCCCACCTTGGACATCACATGACCCACCTTGGACATCACATGACCCTCCTTGGACATCACATGACCCACCTTGGACATGGGACCCGCGTTGTGCTTGTTGACCAGCGACTTGAGTTTGGACTCGGGTCTCTTGATGACCACCTCCTCCTTGACGGATCCATCGTCTTCACCTATACGAGGAGGTTGAGGGGAGGTTGAGAGCATGATAGTGAGAAGGAGACGTTGGTGAGATTGGGAGAAGAAAACGTGGATGAGATAGGGAGAAGACGTTGGACAGATGAGGACAAGGAAACGTGGATGAAACAGTGAGATGGAACAGGAAAAGTTGACGCTCAACTTTTCAGCCTATACCCAATAGTTGAATGTTTTGTAAGGTTCTAACATTTTTTCACTGTCGAATGCTTGTGTACCAGAAGTTCGTCTTCTCTTAAGGCGAAATTCTATTAGCTACTGATCATTACAGTTTGTACGGGTCCCGAATGTTTTAAATTGACTCAATTAATATATGCCAGGACAAAACGGCTGTTAAGAATATATTCATGTTTTCACCTCACATGTCAAGAGAAGTTGATACCATATAGATATGAAGAATATTCTTGTTCTCCCTGACAATCAACAGCTGTTAATACAAAAAAAAAAATCTTCATGTTCTACCTGGCGGTAAACGGATGTGATACAAAATAGCAATTTAGAATATCCTTGTTTTACCTGACCTGTCAAGAAACTTTGATCAAGCCGTACCGGATTATAGAACCAAAAAGTAAGATAAGAGATTCTTGTGAGTTTATATAATACATCCAGTTTAGTTGAATCCTTATATGATGAAGATACCTTCTCGACCGAAGATATTCTTGAACTTTCTTGGTCCGTTGGTCTCGCAGACATTATTCATTCTCGCCGGAGGCATCTTCACCACCTGACAAAGAGACATTTCCTGACTTGAATGGAACAGGTAGCTCACAAAAGTTGGTTACAATAAATGGCCGGGAAAGATCATCACAATTCTGAGCCGGCTTCGACTTGCCAGACAACTCGCTTCGAACAAAACTATATTTTCTGTTTGACGCAGTCATTGTTCGTATCCAAGAGAGAGTCTTCACACAGCAAGGAAATTAAAAGACATGATTCTGCACGCCAGAACGACTTGAATGGCATGTGTATGGTAAAAACTTCTGGCCTCTAAGAGTACATCTTGATGAAGTTTCCATGGGAGGAATCACATTTACTCTAGCAGATGAAGAAGCAGCTGGATGTATCGATGAACACGTAGATCATATCGATACCACAGTTGTGAATGCGATTGAATTACCGTTGATCATCAAGCACGTCTGCGGACACATCGGTGCAGAAACGTCTCTCCTGCCCAAACTTGTGGAAAAACATATCTGCCTGTCCCACACATAAACAAATGAATCTCTACCTGTCCTACACATGTTTTATATGTACGGATACATATCTACCTGTCGCACACATGTTCGGCCACATCTCTATAAATAAATAATAATGACATTGAGGTCGCTTGGGTCTCATCGTACTGGGTGTGTGTGGCATGAGGTAGGGGCTTGGATGAATTATCCACCGAACTCAGTGCAAAAGTTTCGTAATTATAACAATTCCCTCACTACTGCTGTGAACTTTTGCAACGGTTTACGACTAAACATTTGGATGAACAGAGCCTAATGCCTCTTAACACCACCGTTGAGTCCGCCTCCAAACACCACCGCGACCTGACGTGTGCTTCCCGGGCTCTCAGCAGGAAGAAGAAACGAGTATCGAAATTGAATCAAATTGGGAAAATTTTGTTTTTATAAAGAGCCATATAAATTTTTCTCCTATGGCAATATTGTTATTAGTGATAGCGTTGCTATGAGTGATTGCTATTAGTGTGCCTGTTTAATTGCTGTTAGAATTGATCCCATTGTTGTTATAGATATTAGAGATATAAATTTTAGTGAGAAATTATTAGGTGCACAGTGGCGAACCATTGAAGCTTAACTAAGTACCTCAAAAGCCACTGTTGATCTAAATTATATAAATTGTCGTGATATACAATTAAACTCATATTATCATCGTAAAGCTGGTGTATTCGGAACAGTTGACTGCAACGGAACTATTACGCACTTTCTGGACTGATAAAAAAGGACAGGCCCAGCACAAACCTTTCTCCTGCCATCCCACCTCTCTCCCCTTTCTTCGACCCCCACCCCCTCTCCCCCAGAGAGTATTAGATTGTTTTCGCCCACCTTGAAAGCCCTTCATTGGCCTAGCCCGCCTTGGAAGCCTTCATTGGCTCCACCCACCCGGAGAACCTTTCTTAGCCTCATTCACTTTGAGTGCCCATTAGCTATACCCACATGGATCAAAAGCCTCTAATAGCCTCGCCCGACCTAGGAACTTCTAGCCTCACCCACCTTGAGAGCCTCTACTGGCTCCGTCCACCTCAATCGAGAGCCTCTACTGGCTCTGTCCACCTCAATCGAGAGCCTCTACTGGCTCCGTCCACCTCAATCGAGAGTCTCTACTGGCCCCGCCAACCTCGAGAGCTTCAATTTTGCCCGCCCACCTCGATCGAGAGCCTCGATTGGTTCCGCCCACCATGAGAGGCTGTATTGGCCGCGCTCACCTTGATCGAGAGCCTCTAATGGCTCTGCCCACCATGAAAGGCTCAATTTGCTTCGCCCTAACTGTTCGTTAAGCACAAATGGGACAGACAACATTGAGAGCGTCTATTATCCTAGCACACTTTGAGCATCTCTATTGACCTGCTCACCTTAAGTGCCTCCGAGGACGCAGAGACAATCTCCCCCTCCTGTTTGATGCGGTCTAGGTTCCCCCTCTCCACGTCCTTGATGCCGGGGGCCGACAGCAGCCCCCCGATACCATCACCCCCGATGATCTCGGGGGCTTCAGACCCCGCGCTGTTAGGGGTACCCGGAACATTTGCTTTCTTGAACCTGCGGCCACCCAAACACGAATACAGTCAGATAAAAGTTTTAGAATTGGCTCTCGTGGTCGGCGGTACAGACCGGCGAAGTAGCAGCGAAGTGGCTGAACCACAAGACACTCTGGGTTGAAATTCTGTTAGAATGTATGGTGGTTGAGCTATGTTATCGTTACTGACTTTGCCAGTTACCACACTTGGTATCTCAGTTATTGAATTATTGGTGTAGTTTACAATATGCATGTCTTTCTTGAAGCTGATAAGAATAGGTTCCTCAGAAGTTATTATTTTAGACATGAAACAACTGATTAAAAAGTAACGCGCTTTTTGTTTGTTGAGACATGTTCAAATCTTTCATGTTCAAGTTAACACATTTAACAGTGTCTATTAAAGTAGTTAAACTGAAGGATTTTTTTTTAAACTTGACTACGACAGCTGTGATTACGAGGAAATAAAATTAACAAATGATGTCTCAAAGCTACAGGTATCCCCGTGTACCCGTAAATACACTCAGAATTGGTAGATATATCTTTTGATGAACGTTGCAGTGGACAGCGAGTAAAACATGTTGTATTGATTATTGAGTGCTCACATATTTGGGGTAACTATTTTCAGAAGAAATCTAGCTAGTGAACAATTGGGTTACGGTAATCAAATATTCCAGAGTGAACGAAAAAGATGAGTTAGAAATGTATTCGATCGTGGAAGTTCCCAAAGTAAGATAATCTGTACTAGAGGCTAAAGAATCGCATCTATAATGATCAGTTAGGGTAATATTACACAACTGCCTGAATAAGGGTTAAACTTGAAGTTAATGCTCATGAGTGAATTAAAATCTAGAATAATCTTAAGAAATTACGAAAAAGTATCCTATTAAATGTTATCTTCTATTTGTTGTATGGCGACCAATGCCATGTTCGAGTAATAAAATTAATAGTCAAGCAGAGAAGAGAATAAGAAAAGGACAGAAAATGTCCCTGTATTTACTGGGTGGTTTTCAGAAAAATTGGTGTCTTAGCAGTTGGGTGTTTATTATTGAAACTAATTAAATGACGTGTACAAGAGGAAATAAAATAATGGAATATCAGTCTTGTAGCTTGCTATCTGCTATGCTAAGCTATGAATGCATGAAAGTGATTGATAAAACATCATGCCTATGGAACACTAAGACTATATTTCTTATTATCTGTATACTATTTATATGTACATTGCTATCGAACACACTAACACATATTGTCTATAGGTGTCTATAGGAAGGTTTGTAAGTCCATTCGCCAGTTAAGCAAGAAGAGCAAGAAGCGACGCAAAATCAATATATTATAGGTTAATTTACTTTCTTTTAGCATTTGCATGAAGCTCAAACTTGGAGCACGGCTACCGTGACTTCTTTCTCAGCAGGCGAAGGGAACGTGTTCTACCTCATCAGAGGGTTAGTACTATTGTACTGTTGTTACATCAGAGGGTTAGTACTATTGTACTGTTGTTACAGGAGCTACACAAGGAACAAAGAGTATAACAATTCCAAGTACGCAGTTTCGGGCAGGGTTACTGTTCACGCTAGACATTACCAACGATGATTACGTTACTACCAGCAATGGGTTACTGTCCACGCAAGACATTACCAACGATGATTACGTCACGAACAGCTGTTCACGCTAGACATTTCCAAAGATGATTACGTTACTATCAGCAATGGGTTACTGTCCACGCTAGACATTATCAACGATGATTACGTTACTACCAGCAATGGGTTACTGTCCACGCAAGACATTACTAACGATGATTACGTTACTACCAGCAATGGGTTACTGTCCACGCTAGACATTATCAACGATGATTACGTTACTACCAGCAATGGGTTACTGTCCACGCTAGACATTACCAACGATGATTACATTACTACCAGCAATGGGTTACTGTCCACGCAAGACATTACCAACGATGATTACGTTACTTCCAGCAATGGGTTACTGTCCACGCAAGACATTACCAACGATGATTACGTTACGAACAGCTGTTCACGCTAGACATTACCAACGATGATTACGTTACGAACAGCTGTTCACGCTAGACATTACCAACGATGATTACTTTACTACCAGCAATATCAACATATCCCTACATATTTGACAGCCCCTTGACTCGTTAGAGGAGACGGCAAACACAGTTACACTAATTCTAAAGCTGCTGTCACTGAACAACGGCGGGCTCGAACTGGGAGCCTAAAGAGTTGCTGCCTGTTTTTAATGAACGGCGCGGACCCAATCCAACAGCTTCTTTTTCTCCTGCATAATGGTTTTATTGCTAATTATTACTGTATTCCCTGCTGTTGTTAAGTCATGCAGGATGATATATTGGTTCGGATAGCATGCTCTTAATTTAAAGGGCCACTGGTACGACCTATTTTGTTAGTTTAGCTTTAATTGTGTAACGTAAGAATTGCACGGCACAATAAAATTTACGAACGATCGTTCCAACGGTTTTTGTGACATCACCTCTTTCCTCTTTTGTGACATCGCCTCTTTTTTCGTGACATCACCTCTTTCCAAACCGTTACTGCTCCACTACGTTTCAGATATCCACATTCAGAACGAAAAAGAAAACATTGGTGTGACAGTGGTCGTTTAGCCTCAGCATGTGAGGTGAGGAACAGACCTCGACATGTGGACGCCAAGGGGATGGACGTTCTAGAACCTGTTCAGAGCGGTTATTGCAAATAGAAAAAATAACCTCAATCTCGGGGTAAGATCAAGTGACAAGGAATAAAAAGCCCCAATGTCTAACTAATTTAACGTGCAGTACGTGTACTGCTTCCTGAACCCGTCAGGGGGCAGGTTGCTAGTCACGGATTTTATTCTGCGTATCGCCAGACGCTTTTATTCGTCGCTGGGATGTCCTTTGCCCGTTGAAGAGTCACGAATAATTTCCGGTCTTATCACAAACCAATCTTGCAACTATCACTCCTTCTCAAAGACTGTCGGAAAAAGGTATCTTAATAAATCAACATGGAAGTCATGTCTACTCAAAGTAGATCACGTCTGCGGCGGGGGGGGGGGGGTGAAGAGGCGTATCCCTAACGAGTGTCCCAGAAATCAAGATTATTTCTCCATTCAGCGTTGAATGCAATCTTTTCGACTTGACGTGTGATGGAGAGGTAATGATGCCAATTACACACAAATACACAAGCGACATCAAGCAAGAAGCCCATCAAAGCTGGCAAGCATGCAGGCAGGGCACATGGAAATCGCTTATTACTATTCATTGAAGTATATATTACAGAATTTAATCCCATCGGATAAACAATTATTTGGCCTCCTACATCAAAATGATTTGTTTTGATGATCCTATCTAAACAAGACATCGATCTCAGTGGTAATAGGACCTACGGGGTCCTGACGTTAGTTCCGCAGCCACAGAGAGCTTACTGCACATTAGAGATATTATTATTATTATCAATATTATTAGTGTTACTGTTATCATTGATACCAACCGTCAGAAGCACCAGACCGCGCACAAGGCGTCTTGTGTTCCTGTAAAAACATTTGATCCACGCGGTGTGCGGTTATGGCATTCAAAATAGTATTGACTACTCTAAACTGATTAATAATTGGGGTAGAATTGGAAAGTTGATGTGCTAAGTCTCTTGCCATCAAGCAAAGATCTGATTATATTATTACTATAATCATGGTTATGAGTTGATCGCGGACAGGCAATTTATCCGTTTACATATAATTCTTTGTAGAGGTTCACCGATGTATACGGGCCAACAAAATACGGTTCGTTGATGTCCTCTATTCGATAAGATTGTCAAACAGTGTTAGATTGTGCCTTCCAATACTTTGTTAGAACCCCATTCTTCATGCAATGACAAAACGGAAAAAAATCCAGTGAAGGAGGGGTGCCCACCAGCCATACACACACACGGCTGCATAAATTTAGCGTCGTCTTAAGAGCGCATGCAGAAATTCCTGTGCAAATTTGAGGCGTCCAATTGGCGACGCAATATTAACCTCAACGGACGGCAACACACATATAATTATAATACGGAAAATCAACATGCTTATAAAGCGGTATTAGAAAAAAAATCGACGGGGGGGGGGGTATATTTACATACAGTTTTTTTTGAACTAGGCTATACAAATAGAAGTTGACAGGATGTGAAAACTTGGTAGACAATGAACTCGGAAGCGACGACCTTGCCGGCCTTATTGATAAGGTCAGATGCCAATAAATCTACAGACAACTTGAAAGATAAACGGCAGGGATGGCATGCTAGATGACGGACACGGCAATGCCAGGCAATATTTCAACTTAGTACTGTAACATAACTCTATATTACGTACGTGTTTATCATATTTTGGAATGGTGTCAGCATGTGCTTTCTTCTTTTATGTTCATATATTCATGCATTCGACTCAGTCTATCCTAACTAATGATATCCATGTGTGCCGGTAAATACCTAAAATGGATAATACTGTATACAACATAATAGTCCATTTGTAGAGTAGGGTAGAAGTAGAAACCTGTTTCACATTTGAATTTCTATTAGGATGAGTAGCATGATGTGTAGAGCTTGACCATGTAACTGTAGGCTCATATCAAAATTCCAAGAGCGTGAAAATTTGTATTTTATATATACTGAGAGTTAATCATGCTTCGACTATTAAATAACTGCAAGAAAAATCGCCTTCTTCAGTGGTTCAAAGTTTAAGATAAAGCACATTGTTTGAGATTAAAGATGAGGCAACTAGTTCATGTTTTAGGAAAGTCACCGTTTTATTGTGTTTCAATAACAAAAACAAATTTGTTCTGGTCTAGCAGCGAAACATGGCCGAGAACGCTCCACCTGAAGGTGGAACGACTGCGATCAGAATAAAAAAAAACAATTACGTAAAATGAAAGAATAATTTGATTCCTTATGTTGGATAAAGTTTTAGATCAATTCAATAGAAAACACAAATTTTATACTTCTTCTGTCAGACTCTTGATATCGTGAGGCAGTAAAATCAGAAACTCCTCGTTTGATGCAGGGGAGGCAAGCGTTAGCACTTAAATGGGAAGCAGAACTAACACTACTGACCATGTTTTTTGTGACATCGCCAAAGCTTAACATACAAAAAAAATACTTAGCTTGGTTTTATGGTTCGAAGGAAAACTGGCTCCGTAAAAGTCTGATATACACGTATCTTAATGTGGGCGAAGGCCTACCTATCAAGGTAAATGTATGGAAAATTAAAATTGGCAATAAAGGTTAGAGGGTCAGTACAAGGGTGAGGGAGAGGTTTAGAGAGACACCTTGACACCACAAAAAAATTACGTTGGTTGGTAATACGAGTAATCTTTAGAGGTTCTGAAGGGTTCTTAGTCTGAGTACGAAAAAAGATACGGTACAGGGCGAAATTGAGTGAATTCTGTTTTGCCTGATTTTGGATAGGAAGAAGTGGGACTAAGATATGTGGGAATGGGACACGTGAGACTGGGGCACGTGGGACTGGGGCACGTGGGACTGGAGACATAGGGCACAGGGTGTACAAATAGAGGGAACTAGGCTAAATCCGAATGATCGGTAAAACGCAAGGTAAGTTGGTTAAACTAAGAGTTATTTAGTTACTTGGTGAAAAGATCCACAACCTCCCTCTTATGTCTCCCTCGCCAGCTTTTCCTAAATTAAATAGAAAGTTCAGTAAAACTACATGGGTTAGATATATGGTTAGTTATTGTTTAGTTTGAATTACTTAGTTTACCTACAATGTACACATCAGATATTGTAGGAGGTAAGTTTTAATGTGACCATGTTGATGAAAAGCGGGGGAATGCTTCGAACCTGAAAAATGTTGAGAATATTAAATGAATTCAACTAAATAGTACTGGACATCTAGTAAATAAATGTATACATCAATATATAAGTTCATGTAGATCTTCATAAATAAATTGTAATTCGGAGAGGAAGAAACCTGCTCCATTATAATCATAGTCAGATATAGCAATTTCTAGTTTATTCGTGAGTGATGCTTTATTCGTATGAAATTTATTATGTTGAGGTTTATGACCAGGCGAAGAAAATCTAGATTATTTCTTTCCATTGCGAAATTATAATAAATAAGAAGACCCACACATTGCGCAAATTATTTTCAGGAACCGATTTATTTTACCAATGAATGGGAACACCAATTAATGTTTATGCCAATGTTCTGCTTTCGGTGAGTTTGAACACAGTTGGATTCGATGGATCTTAAAGATATCAGAGAATGAAGTTCTAAAAAAAAGTTAGTCGTTAAGACCGTCTCCTCACTTATAATCTACCAAGTCAACTCATATGAAATGCTTAACAAATTATTGATTGTTGTGTCTGTTTCGGGTCACCTGGTTTATGGTACGTTGGTGGATGAAACTCTAGTAATTATTATGAGATCCGTTCCCAAAGGATTAGATGGAAGTATTTTTAGATGAGCTTATTTATTCTGCAATGATTTAGACAGAGAATTTCAAAATTTAGTTGAGTACAAACTCCACAGGAGGAGATGCCTTGCATGCTTGACAATGTTCTGACCAAAGCGCTATTGTCCTTTGATCAAAGGATTTTGAAAGTCGTTTCGTCTACTTACTAAGCATGCAAGTGGTTCCCAAATGAGATACATGTCGAAATATTTGTCCTATGCAAGGGATGCCGAAGTAGAATAATAATAACAACAACGAAAAAGAGCATCGTCGAACAATGGAAGTGTGGATGTAAGATCTCGGGCCGAACTCGTGGCCGTTGATGTGATAAATATATCTACATGCATTTGTCCGGTATATGTGTGTGTATAGAGTTGCTTGGTGCCTTATTGATATAATCAAGAAATGCTTGAATTGGAGGTTGAAATCAGCTATCACGTGATGAACCACGGATATCAATTATGAAAGTCAAAAACAGCATGTGCAACGATATTGCATAGAACGTTGCAAAGGCGAGTTGATCTGTTCAGGGATCAGGTCCCGTGTTTGAGAATTGACAGAAACGAGCTGTGATCGGTCCACCGTCGTAGAATTCAGGAAACAGACAGTGTTTAGATGACATCAGGATCAGTGTGTGCGAGTCGTTGCATATTGCACAAGCAGACTCCGAACCGTCATTTCCAGTGGCGTACAAGATACTTGAAAATGACCGTTGGGTTGCTTCAAATGCAGAGGGGGGCACGACAATTTTGGTGGAATGGATACGGCCGAGCCGAGGTAGTGTCGGCTTTGGCTTGTGATTTACGAGAAAATTTGAAGTGTCTTAAGTTTTGAACTGTTATGGGAAGAATTAGCCAAAAAGCGTTTATTTCTAGGAGTGGATTAGGCAGACAAGAAAAAAGCATTGGTATTCTAGGGTTAATGCAAAAAACTTGCCATTTGGAAGATGTAAAATTTAGCGTATTCGATGTCAAAGAGTTTAGTCAGATGAAAACCACTTGTTGTTTAAGATTATTACGAAATAAAGCTTCAAACAATTCAACATTAATACGGAAAATGTGTGGGCAACAGGGATTATACAGGTCACCATATAACAGGGATTATACAGGTCACCATATAACAGGGATTATACAGGTCACCATATAACGGATTATACAGGTCACCATATAACAGGGATTATACAGGTCACCATATAACAGGGATTATACAGGTCACCATACAGGTCACCATATATAATCCATGATGGCAAAAAATTGAAGGAAAGTTTGCTTCAGGAATATGAATTTACGAGATTGTTAGTAGTAAAATAGTTCGTAGAGACAGGTCTCAAAGTAGTCATAGCAATGGGACAAGTCTATGGACCAATATGGTAAGTTGGTAAGTAGGTGGGCATAAAAAGTAACGGAGATAAGACGTAGAAGCCAGGGAGGGTTGCTGAAAATGTTTTTAGTTCTAAACTGCAAATGGGTCTGCTGGTGACGTCACACAGCAGGCCAACGTTACCTCCAGTTCTGCGCGCCGACGCTGTGAGTGCCGGGACAACACAGCACCAAAGGGAGGGGCAGGGGAGGGTGGGGTGGGGAGGGGAGTATTGTAGACTCGGTGGAGTGCACGTTATTTAAAAGTGAAGGGACCCATGGAGAAGAGGACCCTTCACTAGCAATATTTTTTTGGTAGTTTCATCATACATTTAAGCATTGACTTGTGTTAAGAAAACACCCTAAGAAGTCCATTCACTGTCACATATTTAGTAGTCGTTTATATGTGGGTTATGCAGCTCCTACTTTGGGGCAATCAAGGTTACCAATCGATGGAAAAAAAATCACATCTGAGAAATTAGGCTCATTCCTTTCAGTTTTGGCTTATATTTGTAATATCTAAAAAAAAACATCACCAATTGATTTAAACAATCCATTTTTTCCTTATGTTATCTAGCAGCTGTAGGGATGTTATATTTCTTTCTCAGCTCTATTTTTGACCTATTGATAGTTACAAATAATTTTTTCCTCCATTGGAGTAAGCAAATGCGCTTAAATAGACACAAACATAAAAGAATGTAAAGATGGTATTACTGAGATCGCCGCAATACGAATTTGAAACCCATGGAACCTGTTTGTAACCTATGGTTTGGAAATGCAATGATAATCGTGCATTTTTATTTCACTCTTTATGTCTGAAGTAATTTGTAGGCGCATATTTGGAAATAGCGATAAAAATTTGGTTATGCGAAAATGCATAACCACCAAAAAAATGCGTAAAAAATCTCAATTGTGAGGGTAAAATTTAGGAATGTCCAGATGATCGGCCTGTGAGTTGCCTTTTAATAATGATAACTGCGTTAATATGGAGTACAGTGCTGTGAAACGCCGTCTGCCACGGCGAAAAACATACTTTCTAAAATGTTACTAGCACCAGAAGTCTTCGTTGGATTTTTCAACGGGATTGTTTTATTTAAAAAAAATGACGAACGTATTAGCTCGAAATGTGGGGTTAATGTTTATCTTATATTGACTTAAAAAATCTAAATTGAGAGAAATTACGTCTAAATGTTGTATTAGTCATGTGGGCCTTGAGCAGATCATTGTTGTGTGTTACTGAACCTGCATCTGTCACCGCAATTCCGGTCGGGTGTCCGGCTTTCAATTTGCTCTACGCTGAAAAGGTTGAAATGTATTGGGCTAGCGATAATTTAATATCATGAGTTCTTTTATAGAGCATCTCATTGCAGCACTGAACCGTTTCATCAAAGATATTTTAATCATCAGAAACATCCCCCAGCTGGCTGCTCTCGCCCCGTCATACAAGTTGGAATGCACACAGCTAATATAATCGGCCGACGATGTTGCAGTTTACCCGTTTCATCATTAATTTTTTATGGGTACACGCTGACTATGTCAATCAACAAATATTAAAAAGAAAAGATTTTCACAAGTGAATGTTTATAAAGATTTTAATTTACAGTGGTGGAAGCAAATACTCTTAGATTTTATGACCGACAGAAAACGGAAATGATCCCTTCTTTCGGTATAAGCTAAAAACAACGCATATTATGATTATTTAAATCATTCAACAGGGACGTCGAGGAACAAACGTTCTACTGAAAATCCTAATCAAGAAGAATTTATTATGAAAAAGTCCAGTTTGTATCTTCGTTATAAATTAATAATAAAAAGAATCGGTGCTGTAGTATTTGGATTGGGAAATATGATGAAGCGAGTTGAAAAGCACTCAAAGGAAGTATGTATAGACATACTGCCGTTTCCCCCTAGTTAGGGGGGTGACTAAGCTAGACAGACACAGAGGGGGGAGGCGCCAAATCTCCCCGCCACAAGACCGCCGTGTCCCTGCCGAGGCTCGAACTTGCGACATGCAGTACCAGAGGCTGACACTGCAGTCGGATACGCTAACCACTCGGCCATGGCGGCCTCAATGCAGGTGACTGGGTGAATATTAGAGCGGGTCGACGTCTTTGCTATTCCAGTTGTAATAAATGAGTTTGAAAATTATTTAAGCGTACATGGAAATATCACCAATCGTCTCTGCGAGCAGCGCCTAGCTTGAGTTCAGATGTTTGAATTAAGGAAGCTATAGACTGGATCAAAGAAACATACGACCGGTGTCCTACAAACACAAATGAAGTGACAGACACGTTCTGCTCATTGAGCATATATACATGTTTAAAGTATCTTTGATAATAAAGCGACTGATCAACTAAGTCTATTAGTTTGGATGAGCCAAAACTAAAAACGTCTTCCAAGATGTTGTCGATGCTCGTCTGTTACTTTGAAGATAAGTCTGATTAACTGGTCTGTCAAAGTAGGTCAGTAGGTTACCTACGGCCAGGGTTAGGCTCGATTCTGTCGAGACACGTTTTCAAAGGACTTCAAAACATTTTCTGCAGATCAATTTTGGCATACAAAGCTAAAAAAGTACCTGGATACCGAGTTAGGCCTGACACTGGCTATGGGGACTCTTATAAGGTCTGTCACCCGTTGGGCAGTGGATGGGTGACCCCTGATGGGTGACCATTGATGGGTGACCCCTGATGGGTGACCTCTGATGGGTGACCCTGATGGGTGATCCCTGATGGGTGACCCCTGATGGGTGAACCCTGATGGGTGACCCTTGATGGGTGACCCCTGATGGGTGACCCTTGATGGTGACCCTTGATGGGTGACCCCTGATGGGTGACCCTTGAAGAGTGACCCCTGATCAGTGACCTTTGATGGGTGACCCTTGATGGGTGACCCTTGATGGGTGACCCTTGATGGGTGACCCTTGATGGGTGTCCCCTAATGGGTGACCCCTGATCACAGAGATGATGCTAACACATGAGCTGCAGGGCGGAATATGCACAGGTTATTTGGACACACAGAAAAACTCACGAAAAGAACACAAACTCAGAACATGTGATGAGCAGCGCACAACATCATTCCTCAGCCATTGCTAAAAAACAAAACACAGCAGCACGGAATCTATTAAAATGGTCACAAGCACCGGTATGTCGACGCTGTGTAAAGCATCCCTGTACCGTTTAGAAGCATAATACGAACTTCATTTAAATTGCATTATATACCTACCAGAGGCAACCTTTTCAGTACTGATTTTAACTGTGGGTAGGTTGTTTAAAAAAACTCTACAATGAATTCGATTGTCTTATTATGAATTCGCTTGTTATGTTTTCACCACTAGTTTCCAATCAGCTAAATGAACCACAGCTTTCTTTTTGACCATCTTAACTGACTCTCTTCTTCAACTCATAGCACTAAAGGGACGTGATGCAAGACAAAAAACAGAGTCCAGGTAAAACTTCTCGACTCAATTTTCCGAATATCGACAAAAAGTATAAATCACAATATATACATGACTTACTAACACTAGTGTCTTAGGAGGTTACCTTGAACATCAAATTGAAATTCTCATCGATATGAGCACTGCAAAAATTACCACAGTGCATTTGATGAAATTTTAAATATTTTACCAATCTAGCATAATCGGCATGAACATAATCATGTCTGTCTCCGTCTTATTCTTGATGGTGTCCTGCATTTTGGGACCATACTTTATAGGTACCGTACCGCATACAGACTAGGCACTGAGACCGATTACGTTCTTTTGACTACTCTGTCTTGTATCTCGTCCACGTTGACGCTACAACAACACTTGATAGACCACGACACGGCATGCAGTCACGACAGGGCGGGCTTGTTCAGAGTTTTTGGTTACTGAGTGTTGGAGAGTTCCCGAATTCAAGGTTCCAATCAGCCTTTCCTGAGAACTCAATCGACGTTCCAAATTTTGCAAGTAGATTTTTTTTCTTTTCGGAGATAATTTACTGTCGTTCTGAATTCAACATAGCAAAGTAATCGGATATGAGGAAACGGATTGATACTAAAAAAAAATATTTATACAAAATGAGTGACATCCACTCCTGTTGGGAGTCGTCCGTTCCTCCAATTCACTAGGATGGTAATTTTGTTCAAGGATCTCCAGTAACCAAGAGCTCCTCACCATTCAAAGCCAACAAAGTTTTTCAATAAACTACTTATGGAGATAATTATATAATTTTTATGGGAAACAGTGAGTAGATGGAGAGTGTGAACCGTTTTGTGAAGACTTGTGTTACAAAGTGCATCATCATCAACGGCACTTTCTTCGCAGGGCAACATAGTGACGCATGAACGTTGTAGCACTGACCCTGTAACACAAACCCTGTCGTACAGACCCAGTAGCGCAGATTGTTCGACCGTTTATTGGCAACAAGTTACTTTACAGGCAGGCCAAAATTAGGCATAGTAATTAGAGACCTGTAAAGTATACACGAAGAAACCTGTCTTCATTCGGATGGTT
This sequence comes from Gammarus roeselii, assembly GCA_016164225.1. Lineage (NCBI taxonomy): Eukaryota > Metazoa > Arthropoda > Malacostraca > Amphipoda > Gammaridae > Gammarus > Gammarus roeselii. The sequence goes on from SDVV010004726.1 coordinate 15,759, forward strand.
GGGGTTTAGCAAATGAAATACTAGTGTTACATGTGTGAATGGTTGGTGGATGGTGAGGTATATTCAGTAAAACAATTACAAAGAGGGAAAGATATAAGAAAGCACACAGAGTAATAATGTCGACCATTTTGATAAATAAAATTCTTGTCGATGGAAATGTTACTTTGAAGAGAACATCAGTATAATATGCAAAAGAATATCCGATGCAGAAGGGTCAAACTCCCTATACAATAATTTTAATTCGCCGCCTGTTATCTTTTGTTACGACCACACACGTAACACAGTCATATATTGAGTGAGTGTGTACGTTGAGATCCCTTGCTTGGATATCCTCGCATTTTTCATGTGATTACACTCTATGTTTTCTCTTTGGTTTCTGATTCACTAAACAATGTTCGGTGAAAGAGTGCAGCATAAAAAATCAATTGGCAATGTAAAAAAATCTCATTATGAATTTAAAGGACTTATATGCAAGATTGTACTTCATCACAGTTATTGGTTGTAAGCCACAATAAAGAGCTCAGCGTTCATGAGTGTATTGGAAGCGTAGTGGCATTAGTACTGTGGCATTAGTGTTGTGTCATTAGTGCTGTGGCATTAGTGCTGTGGCATTAGTGCTGTGGCATTAGTACTGTGGCATTAGTACTGTGGCATTAGTGATGTGCGTATAGTGGGAAGGTCATCAACAGCGCACATGACGGGGAAAGGAGTACAACAGGTGCCAAATGGACGATAAGCTGTCAAAGATGTAAAATTTTGAAACCCAAAAACTGCCAGTATTCACACCGTTTTCAGTGACTACTTCCTCTTAAACAAGTGAGTCTTACAAGAATATTACACCTGTAACAAATGAAGTTTATTTTATCATTCAGAATTGGTCGTGTCACCAACGACTTTGAAGTGCCAGGATACTACAGGTAACAAAAGTGCAAGAGTCTGCTGTCAAATACCAAAACTTAATACACGTTATTTATCAAACGTTTCCTAAATTCAATTCATAAGATTTCAATGAATTCAGTCGTAGTGTATATCCACAGTGAGTTATGACTCTACACATACATAGAAAAAATAGGATCGGTACATGATTTAGTTCTTCCAAACTCAGGTTTATAGTGAGTTCATTCTAAAATAGATGTTGACATCTTTATTTTTTTGTTTTATAACATCAGCTTCAACTTTGGATGGTGTATTCAAAGTATATGTCAATAAGAAAGATATCAAGCTTGAGATAGTTATACAGCTATTATTTTTGCTTTGAAATTCTGTTATTGTTCCAAACGTCCCACATAGACAGAATTCTCCAAACGTTTCATCATTGTAGCTAAAACCTAGTTTTCAGAAGCAGTGTCCGTAACTTCAGAAATAGTGATGATGCTATGGATATTGTGCAAGGCTTCGAGTTTGTACCTGTACGTATGATGCTATGGTTATTGTGCAGATGCTGTCGAGGTTGCATCTCTAGGGATGATGGTATGGGGTGACCCAGGCTTTCGAGGTTACACCGATATGAAGGTATGGAGGAAGACAGGGCTCAGGAATTTGTACCCCTTTGAATGATGGTATAGAGAAAATAAAAATAAGTCTAGTCTTTGCCTCTTTGGATGTTAGTATAAGGAGTGTGTGCAGAGGTTGTCGAGTTTGTATATCTGTCTTGTAACTTTTTATAGCGTGCCGAAGCTGTCGAGGCTTCAGCTCTAGAAATGATAGAATGAAGTGCGTGCAGAAGCTGTCGAGTTTGTACCTGGAGAAAAGTTTTCTGACGAGATGGTCGCTGCTGCTGTCGGGCTGAGGGTCGTTCTTGCGACGCTCCGCAAGCTCCTTCTCCCGCTTCATGTCGCTCACCTTGCGGAAGATCAACTGCAACAAGGAGGGCACGAATGCGACTGGACTGGTACAAGTTACTTGTCAAGCAGCGGGAGGGTACATTTTAAATTCCCCCCCCCAGCCCCTTAACCAGCGTTCAAGTAACGAAATTGGTAAATAAATCGCATCTTTTAGATGACTTGATTTACGTCACGTGGCTAATCCATTCGAACGTCCTTTAAGCGTAACGTGCCACTCAAAAATGCTGATCCTGAGAAAATAATAGACCCCGACCTCTTTCGTGCTGAATTTTGTGATGGGTCGACTCCCTCAAAAATAATATCTTTCAACTTATCGATAAATGTAGCAACAGCAAACTCACCCTGTGTCTGAGGTTGTAGGTCAAGATGAGATTCCTAGCAAACGAATTGGCGAACGCGTGATAAAAATCAAGAACTTCGAGCAATTTCTCCCGTTTGATGGCGTGGAGATCGCAGTAGGTCAAGGCTCTGACGTTGGCAGCACTCTGTCCTATCGTTGGGTCCTTCCAGAAGGTGTCACCAAACACATCCCCCTTTCCGAGGATGGCCACGACCTCGTCATCCTGGATGACCTCCAAGGAGCCAGTCACGATGAAGCTCAAGATGTCCAAAGACTCCCCGGTGTGAAACAAGAGATCCCCTGAAATATAAAAGTGGAGGTAATTGATCTTTCTATCCCTTTTGCTTGATTTACAGTGGCTAAGCCGACATTATAATCGCATAATTGTCCCTAGTGCAACTGTGATGTATGAACACAGAAAGAATGAGATTATTCCTTGCCCTGAACGCACACAATTTGTTGCATGCAGCACCACATGCAAATCTTCGTGCATAGGACTTTCCAAAGAGCTGCAACGCTCGTCTTGGTTCAAATTGACAGATAAGCTAATGAACATAATTCAAATGGTATAAATACTTATGGACCTGTGTTGGGTGTTGCGTGGTGTAGAGCTGTTTGTATTTAGAGGCTTATGGACCTGTGTTGGGTGTTGCGTGGTGTAGAGCTGTTTGTATTTAGAGGCTTATGGACCTGTGCTGGGTGTTGCGTGGTGTAAAGCTGTTTGCATTTAGAGGCTTATGGACCTGTGCTGGGTGTTGCGTGGTGTAGAACTGTTTGTATTTAGAGGCTTATGGTCCTGTGCTGGGTGTTGCGTGGTGTAGAGCTGTTTGTATTTAAAGGCTTATGGACCTGTGCTGGGTGTTGCGTGGTGTAAAGCAGTTTAACTCATCGGGTCTTGCATGACCCCTCTCCCCATCAAAAACTGCTGAGGGGTTCATGATTCATTAACTTACTAGGGACGGAATGGCATATGATTTTCTAACTCACAAAGTGCTGAGGGACTCATCGCACCCTAACTGATACAATGCTATGCTAGCACCCTAACTGAACGTCTATGATACAATGATAGAGGGTACAGACGTTCTAATTTTCCCGGGTGTAGAGGGGATGATGGTACATCAACTCACCGGCAGTAGAGTAACTGATCACACCCTAACTTACTCGGTGTACAGTAGCTGATGGCACCCTAACTTACAGGGTATAGAGTGGCTGATAGCACCCTAACTTACATGGGTTTAGAGTGGCTGCTGGCACCCTATCTAATCTGTACACAGTGGCTGATGGCAGCATGGCTCACCGGTTGAAGAGTGGCTGATGGCAACCCAACTCACCGTGTTCAGGGTGACTGAATGCACCCAATAACTCACTGGATGTGCAGCGAATGATTGCATCCTAAGTCACAGGTGCAGAGTGGCTGATGGCAACCCAACTCACCGTGATCAGGGTGACTGAATGCACCCTATAACTCACTGGATGTGCAGCGAATGATTGCATCCTAAGTCACAGGTGCAGAGTGGCTGATGGTGACCTAACTTAGAAGGTGCCGAGTATTATTCTCCCTCACCGGTTGCAGAACGGCTTTCGTACTCACCGGGCACACGGTGGCTCCCTCACTTACTGGGTACTGAGTGGCTCCCTCCCTCACCGGGTGCAGAGGGGCTCCCTCACTCACTGGGTACAGAGCGGCTCCCTCACACACCAGGTGCAGAGTGGCTCCCTCACTCACTGGGTACAGAGCGGCTCCCTCCCTCACCGGATGCAGAAAGGCTCTCTCACTCACTGGGTACAGAGTGGCTCCCTCCCTCACCGAGTGCAGAGTGGAGCCCTTACCAACTGGGTACAGAACGGCTCCCTCCCTCACCGGGTGCAGAGGGGCTCCCTCACTCACTGGGTCCAGAGTGGCTCCCTCCCTCACCGGTTGCAGAGTGGCTCCCTCACTTACTGGGTACAGAGCGGCTCCCTCCAT
>SDVV010004727.1:0-19906 GCA_016164225.1 Gammarus roeselii
GCCTCATACACGAGGGACGAGGATGACCCTTCTTTGATAGCCAGCCAAAGCCCCGCCTCATACACGAGGGACAAGGATGACCCTGCTCTGATGACCTATCAGAGCCTCGCCTCATACACGAGGGACGAGGATGACCCTTCTTTGATAGCCAGCCAAAGCCCCGCCTCATACACGAGGGACAAGGATGACCCTGCTCTGATGGCCTGCGAGAGGCTCTCCTCATACACGAGGGACGAGGATGACCCTTCTTTGATAGCCAGCCAATGCGCCGCCTCATACACGAGGGATGAGGCTGACCTTTCACTGATGGCCTGCCAGAGCCCCGCCTCATACACTAAGGACAAGGATGACCCTGCTCTGATGGCCTGCGAGAGGCTCTCCTCATACACGAGGGACGAGGCTGACCTTGCTCTGATGGCCTGCCAAAGCCCCGCCTCATACACGAGGAACAAGGATGACCCTGTTATGATGGCCAGTCAAAGCTCCGCCTCATACACGGGGGATGAGGTGGACCCGGTTTTGATAGCCAAAAAAAGCCCCGCCTGATACACGATGGACGAGGCTGACCCTTCTCTGATGGCCTGAAATAGCCCCGCCTCCTACACGAGACAGAAGGCTGACCCTGCATTGATGGCCAGCCAAAGCCCCGCGTCATACAGAATGGAAGAGACTGATGTTTTGAAAGGCAGTCTCAGCAATGTCCAAAGATTCAGCCGACTTCACTGACCAAGTGAAGGCCTCCCTACATGTTTGGAAGCAGTAGAAGTCAACTAAAGTGATTTCTTACATGCATCGAGATGATGCATGTGTTATGTTTTTTGTACAACTATGTTTTCTGTACAAAACATAGTTGTGCATTGGTGCATGTGACCAAATGTTTAACTAAGAAGATTTTCTAGAATTTATGACCTACGTGCATTTAATACGAATTGACATCATCAGAGGCCCTTCTCTCTGAAGACTCTGAACACATTGTCATTAAATGCCCATCTCTCTCAAGACTCTGAACCCATTGTCCTTAGAGGCCCTTCTCTCCGAAGACTCTGAACCCATTGTCATTAGATGCCCATCTCTCTGAAGACTCAGAACCCATTGTCATTAGAGACTTATCTCTCTGAAGACTCTGAACCCAGTGTCATTAGAGGCCCATCTCACTGAAGACTATGAACCCATTCTTATTAGAGGCTCATATCTCTGAAGACTCTGAACCCATTGTCATTAGGGGCCCATCTCTCTGAAGACTCAGAACCCATTGTCATTAGAGACTCATCTCTCTGAAGACTCTGTACCCATTGTCCTTAGAGGCCATTCTCTCTGAAGACTCTGAACCCATTGTCATTAGAGGCTCATGTCTCTGAAGACTCAGAACCCATTGTCATTAGAGACTCATCTCTCTGAAGACTCTGAACCCAGTGTCATTAAAGGCCCATCTCTCTGAAGACTCTGAACCCATTGCCATTGGAGGCCCATCTCTCTGAAGACTCTGAACCCAGTGTCATTGGAGGCCCATCTCTCTGAAGACTCTGAACCCACTGTCATTAAAGACCCATCTCTATGAAGACTCTGAACCTAGAGTCATTAGAGGCCCATCTCTCTGAAGACACTGAACCCATTGTCTGGAGTAAGAGTAATACGTGAAAATTTAAAACTATACTTTATTTTTTCTGTTGATTGTCATCCGAATACGCAGAAACCCCGACGCTGGATTTTTTTCACTCCTAGAGAAGTGCGGAATAACTTTGAGGCTGTTGGTAAATAATCGATGGTATCAATCTCAATGATTTGGAAGACAGAGATTTATTTCGAATTAAGTTGATCTCAAGGAGAGGAGTATTGATAGACATTCTTACGTAGGTTTTTATTCCATAAATATAGCAACAAAATTGCATAGACCTAAATATTGTACATGGGTACCTTTTTCTTGCCGTTGTTGTTTTGCTCACTCTAATCCGCTCAAAAATATCTTCGTGAGCTATGAACTACGACCGTCAATGTATGTTCCATAAATAAAATGTGAATACTTGAATTTAAACTATAGGCAATCCTATAACGTCTGAATACAATCTACAGTGTTTACAAGGACATAGATTGACGTAGATATTAAATAAGAAGTGCAGGCTCATAAACTTTCCTTTTCAAATAAACAGTGATTTGTCATTGCTTACTGAGCATGGACTTAGCTGCTGTTACCATTGTTGTCAACATAATTAGAGGCCACTTTCAATATACTGCCAACAAACATTCAAAGAGATTGTCTTTGCTAATTTTCAGGTGTTCGAACATAGCTTAAAGGAAGATGTAACAGTCATCAGGCAGGGAATTGATGGTCTGCTGCCTCCAGCAAACGAGATTGGCTTCCCATTTCATTCTCGTTTGTATGGGAAATTGAGAGCCTTCAGAGGGGGTCGCAGAACCAACGCATCCGAGAGTTGGGGGAAAGGGAGCGATATGAACACAGAACAATCACACCCAGTTGAGGATAGGAGTAAATCTACTGAGTGCTGTTATCGATGAATTGGAATGCATTTGCAATATTATTGATTGCTGAGGCCGATTCCTGCCGTCTCCTTCTTGACTAAGTCGTCATTGAGTGTTCAAATGACAATTCCTTATTTTGTGTTAATGCTCAAGTTACTTATTTGTTGGTGATCCCATGTGCGCTTACGGTTTGGGCACTAAGCTCGTCTAGATTAACAGTGGTAATATCATTAGTTGATCTACAGTGCAGTTGCTGCTAAGGCTTCTGAAATCAACGTTGGGTTCAATTCACTGAGCAAACCCAGTGTTTATACGTCCATAAGATGTACTTGCAAGCTATTTCATGATTGGTGGATGAATCACTGAACTATTTTCCGTTGCTAAAAGACACCAATCACATTAAACTAGATCGTGACGTCCAGGAATATGGTCTATTTTGAGTTGGTTTGGAGGGAGGATGTTTAATAATGGCCAAACATAATACAACAATTATATCTCCCTTATATCACTGTTGGCGTCATATTTACCATAACGCAAGTACCATTCCAGTCTTTTGCTCTCATCCTAGTACTAACAACATTCCCTGTTACTTACTTGCTCGCAGCTCTAGGAACATCTTCTACTCGCATCGTTGTACTAACAACATTCCCTGTTACTTACTTGCTTGCAGCTCTAGGAACATCTTTTACTCGCATCGTTGTACTAACAACATTCCCTGTTACTTACTTGCTCGCAGCTCTAAAAACATCTTTTACTCACGTCGTTGTACTAACAACATTCCCTGTTACTTACTTGCTCGCAGCTCTAGGAACATCTTTTACTCGCATCGTTGTACTAACAACATTCCCTGTTACTTACTTGCTTGCAGCTCTAGGAACATCTTCTACTCGCATCGTTGTACTAACAACATTCCCTGTTGCGTACACGCTTGCCGCTATAGGAGCATCTTTTGCTCTCATCTCCCAACCCGCCGCACCCTATCCCCCCGACGAAAGATCGATGATAAACCCAAGCAGCAGGTCCTGTCTCCCTTGGCTAATTGACGGAGACGTTCAGTTTGCCTACCGTCTTTACCCGGACTGTGGCAGCTGTTTTCGCTGGAAGAAAGCAAGGAGGAATAATGAGGGTTACCACTTGAAATGAACGGGAAGACGTCTAGTTCGATTTCTACATATGTGTTCACATTTCCAAAGCTAAAAATTTTAATTATTGTTTCTGTGTGAACGGTATGCTATGCCTTCTGCTTCACTGCACAAACTATACGAATGAACGCAAACAAGGTTCGGTCCATATCCAATCATGATGACAGTCGACGAGTAGGTGTAGTTCATGAGATAGACACACTCAGATAGACACTCTGAGTAGGTGTAGTTCATGAGATAGACACACTCAGATAGACACTCTGAGTAGGTGTAGTTCATGAGATAGACACACTCAGATAGACACTCTGAATAGGTGTAGTTCATGAAATAAAGACTCACCCTAACATTGAAACGCTTGCCGGGAAGTTAATTGAACCATCCAAATGTAAATAAACGAGAACTTTTTTATAGAGCAAGGAAAGCAAGTCATTACAAAAATCGGATCTAAGCCTCTAAGCCGCGTTTATTCACAGAGTAAAAGGGGGATGAAGCGGATTATTTTTTATATTGTGTGTCGTGCGAGTGGTCCACGTACAACATCAGTATACAGCCTCTCATATATATTGGTGAGATAAATACATGAAGTACGAACAGCATTATCACGGTGTAAACAGCAAAATCTACTTGATCCTTATATAATCTTTTGCATTTAAAATACGTCATATTCCTATGGAAACTAAAATTCATGTCAATGTTTTCTGTCTTGCTTGAGTAATTTCAGGATATTCGTCTCGCGTCGAACAAGACAAAAGATATGAAACTTTTCGATGTTAAGAAAATGATGTGGACTTCAGTCCTGAGTTTCAAACCGTTATGTATCAACGTCCCCAAATCCTATGTAAGTGAACGTACGTTTGGGGTCCATTCCGACATGGTTCCGTGTAGCAGCTCCTCTAGTTGCTGGTGAAGCCGAGGAGCCACTTTGTCATGGTGTGACTGGGAGCACCTCCTCTAGTTGCTGGTGAAGCCGAGGAGCCACTTTGTCATGGTGTGACTGGGATACAAATTAGACCGACCAAGTCTTTTCCTTTGTTCGTAGTAGAAAATTAATCAGTCCACTTCAAAAAACCTTCCCCCTCCTATTCCGCATGTCCTGCTCTTCCGTGGTTTTAGGTAAATCAATTGAACTACACTTTTTATTAGCAATGGAGACAAAACCAAATCCCAATTTGTTTCGAAAACAAAATGTGAACATAGTTTTGTATATGCAGCGCAACCTCAAAGAAAACTGACTATGTACCATTAAAAAAAACGGAGGCACAATGAAAATATTTAGAATTAATCTACATAGCTCGACGAGAAAATTATCGATGAAATACAGAAGTGCAGAAGGTGTGCATCTTCGAGTGAACGTTTGCCGCTGACGGCCGCCGCTGACGACGACGGCCGCTGTTGCTGACGATGTTCGCCGCTGACGAAAACGGCTGCTGTTGCCCCTGAATACGACAGCCGCTGTTGCCGCTGACGACGACGGCTGCAGCTGGATTCACATCGTAAATTTTGGCTCGCTATGGTCGTATCAAGATTTTGAACGAACTGATTCATTTGAGGTCCGCCAGAGAAACGAAGTCTGCATGCACCGCGGCGTTTAACAAACAGACAGGCACCTGTGTTAAGCCTATCAGATGACGGGACGACGATTATCCACACTTACATTAAGTCCATTCAGTGCTAGTGTGGCTTATGTTTTGTAGCGGTTAGCAACCTTCATACGCTGGTGCTCAACGATTCGGAATAAGAACCTTGTCAATAAAACAATGGTTCAACATCTACTAAATGCCAACACACGACATATTCAGCGATGACACAAAACTTTTTCTGACGCTTGCATAACGTTGATTCGGCGCTGGTAAATAATATCATTCACATTTAAAAAAAAACTGTTCAAGACTTGTTATGTGATTGTTATTTTTATGATCAATGGAGGCAGATACACTTGAACTCGCTGAAATATTTATTGCTATTGGCCAAAATTATTATCAACCAATGGTGGCCAAGCAAAAGAATCGCATCTACATATTAGGATTTGAACCCTGGCCACTACGGCCCTGAGTCGTGCGCTGATGTTAAAAGGCCATGGAGCATGACTGGATGATCATGGCATCACGACGGCGGTATTGTACGGCACTACTAATCGTTAAATTATAATTGCTTGTGACTTTAGCTTATGACTACTCGCTCGGTCATGTAACAAAATTGACTGCCTAAAGAAACTGTGTAAATTAATTACACCGTTTTGTGCCAATACTTCCAGAAAGAGAAGTCAATTTTGCCCAAGCCATTTTTAGCAAATGGTTTTCAAGATATTTTGAATTCTATAACGTTTATTCATGCATTAGGGATCGGGTTACTCCAATGTTTCATTGATAAAGTCGTGTAGATGTTTCATTTATAGTGTGATTAGTTGACTTCGTGATAATAAGTCTGGTTCGACCTTATTGACGATGTCATGCCGGCATCTTACTTTCGATATCGTATGGTTTGCTAATCGACGACGTCGTGCCGACATCGCGTGCTCGTATGAGGACATGACGCCGACATATGACGCTGAATGCAAACGGTGGTTCTTCTTTCCAGCCTTTGCTGGGTTCATATGTGCAATAAGTGGTAGAATGATTAAAATTTATCAGGAATATGAAACAAACAAACCAATCTCTATTGTTTTTCATAAAACCGAATTTATAACAGTTGTTGAATTTCCCTCTTTGACCTTACTCATGCAGTTCGATAAAGATGGAAGGATTTATTAAATTCATTATTATAGTAATTCAATCAGTATCATTCATATTACTGAAAAAAAAATATTGTTTCTAGTTCATGATTTTAGATTGCAGGTGCAATTTAAGTTCATGGTTGGAAATGTAAAACATACATTACCAATAAATATAGATCGTAAATATAAGTACTAAATCGATGGATCATAGACGATCATAGACCATGATATGCCATTTTTTTCAAATATTTAGGACTTTAGAAATTTTTACTTCATTTTATCTTTGGGTGTTCTCGTTTCGGAATGTTGTGGTCAAAATTAATGAGCAACTAGAATGGTGACTCGAATACGAACATTTCAAAATTTAAATGTTTTTATCTTAAATTTGTAGGCAATTTTCACATTCACTTTCTCAGCGTGTGTATCGGAGGTTCCATTTAAAAAAAGGTTGCCAAGCAGATTTACACCATTCATTGGCCAATTTAATTTACTTTATTGGATTATATACCATGTCATTGACAACCGAACATAAAACTAAATAGACATTTTCTTATATCGCTGATTGCATCATTATTCACGTACCGAAAATTTAATCAGACAAACTCAACGAGAGGCAATTTAAAAGGTTGTGGACATTAGTAAACAGCCGCAACCCGCCCAGCTTGTTAACAGCCGCCACCCGCCCAGCTTGTAAACAGCCGCCACCCGCCCAGCTTGTCAGAGCGTAATTAGATTGATTGCTTATTGTGCAGGCGCTTTCGACCAGTAGGACTTTTATGTTATTTTAGTTGTGATTATGTCCTTATCCAGTTATTGTTTATATTTGATGTCCAATAAAACTCAACATTTGGTTGGAATCATTAGATAATACAATTAGTTAATTTTCTCTTGATAGGAAACAATCCATCTGATAAAACTATAATAAAACGAGAGACGTGTTATCAAAAACTTTGTGCAAGCGATTACGCGATATCCACGTGCTCGTACGTCAGTCACCAGACACGTGACGTCACCAGTGACATGCCCGTATGACATATAACCAACCAGAGCAAATAAAAAGATAAAATATGAAAAAGTCTCCCCGATCCAAGTCGATAGCGATATAATAAAAAATAAGTTATATTATTTAGACGAAGAGTCCCAATTTTTCTAACCGTTGATACGAAAAAACGTAACAATTGACGGAGAATTATTCTTGTGCTCCCTACGACAGTGAAACGGTTCTAATATTTTCTGAGGACGGATAAAGGTTTATTAGAATTAAAAAAAAAAAAAAAATGGATGGCAGCTGAGCACGTGTTCCGTACTATAACGTCATGTTATGACACTCAAGTCGCTACGCAGCTGCATGGAGTCATATTCTCGGTGAGGACTAATAAATTATTCAAAGAGCGTAATAACTATATAAACTAATTGACACAACTTCTTCATGCTGAGATCAAATCAAATGCCCCACCAATAGACTCCTCCAATTGTGATGTGAATTATTCATGACATGCACTAATTATGACATAAACTTATCAATCCGCATACTTCGCCTTGCTTACCATTGCTGGCCATTGATCCACAAGATTGTTCATGACTCCTATATGCAGTCATTGCAGTGATGCGTCGAGTCCAGGTAGAGCCACCGCTGCCCAGGGCAGTAGGTGCACATGAATTACGAAGTCAGTATCATCAATGAGCGTGTATACAAGTGTTTACAAGTGTAGGAAGACAACAACAGGCCTATTGCTCCAAACTAGGTTGCCTGCTGATTGCAAGAGGATTAGTTCTGAAGTAGAACGTCTTAGAGAGCTTCATGCGCAATTTCTGTTGCAATAACATAAAGAAAGGAAACGGTTTAGCTATTTATCGACAATTTATGTGAAACTTATTGAGCAGAGACTTAAAGGTTTCGATTGTATTGCTGTTTACCACCTCCGCTGGAATTTGTTCCATTCTTCGATAACTCTATACGTGAAAAAAATTCGCGTGATGTCGAGTGAGAAACGTTTTCCAACGATTTTGAATTCATTGATCTTAGTCACTCCGTTCGTATCTAAAGTGAATAGGTTTGCTCGGTCGACGTTTCCCTTACCCTTCATAATCTTCCACACTTTGATAGTGTCGCCTCTGACACGACGCTCCTCTTGCGAAAAAAGATTGAGTTCACGTAGCCTGTCTTCGTACGATTTATTCCGCAGAGAAGGGATGAGTTTGGTAGCTATACGTAGAACCTTCTCTAAATTAATAACGTCTTTTCTAAGATATGGAGACCAGAATTTAACGGAATACTCGAAATGCAGTCTAACAAATGTATTGTAAAGCATGATCGTACTGTGTGGATTTTTTGTACGAGATAGAGCTTTTCTTGGCAGCATCGTTATATTGCTTGCTACTTGTTAAGTCATTACCAATGATGACTCCTAAATCTCTCTTCAGTGACAGGAATGAGTTTCGTTCCGGACATTGAATATTCGTTCTTGAGGTTGAGAGAGCCTATGTGCATAACTTTACACTTGTCTACATTAAATTTAATTTGCCAATTTTCTGACCAATCAGCGATTTTGTTCAAGTCTAGTTGGATCTGATGGCACTCTAGTACGGTTTGCACTTTTCCCATTATCTTTGTATCGTCTGAAAACTTGCTAATGTTTGAGAGTACGTTGCTATAATGATAGTTAATGAATATAATGAAGAGAACTGGACCTACCACGGATCCTTGAGGCACGCCGCTTGTAACATTACCCCAGGGGGAGGAAGTGCCGTTAAGTACAACTCGCTGCCGTCTGTCCATAAGCCCGCATTTTATCCAGTTGTTAAGCTTGCCATGAATAACAATGCTGTGCGATTCCCTAACTAGGCGCTTTTGGGGGACTTTATCATAGGCTCATTGAAAGTCAAGGTAAATGATATCGATTGGAGACTTTGTGTTGTGGAAAAAAAGTTGCAGGTTAGTAAGACAGAAACGGTTGTGTCTGAAACATGCTGAAAGTCGACAATCAATTTGTTTGATACTCGAATTCGCTAATTTTATCCGTTATCAAGCTTTCCATCAATTGGCCAATGACTGCGGTACGACTAATTGGACGGTTATTTCCGGGACACTTTTGGTAACCTTTTTTAAAAATTGTTGGATCATTGGCCTCTTATTATTTAGAGGAGCAGGTGCCATCTGTGAGAGATTGTGTGAAAATGTTTGATGAATGTTCGCAATTTTGTTTTTAGTCTCTTTCAGAATTTTGGGATCAACTTGGTCTGGACCAGGAGAGTTTGAGACCTATAATTTATCAATGTGCTGATGGCTTCAATTCGTCTTTCCGCTATGATATCCTCAAAATTTGGAATATCTTGATTCTCTGACGTAAATACAGATCAAAAGTAATCATTAGGTAGGGCACTACTTTGGTGTTGTCCGTTTCTAGCTCACCAACATCGTTCTTGACAGGACCAACTACAGATCTTGATTGTTCAAAACATAACTAAAAAATTGTTTCGGATTAATTTTGGCTTTGGTGGCAATTCCTTTTCACAATCTTTATTCTTACGTTTCTGGGCCCTCTTTAGATCTCATCTGCTGATGTTGTATTCTTTTTTTGCTACTTTGTCATGTGGATGTTCATGTTTTTATCGAGTGCTTTGCTTTCTTTCGTGATAGAAGGCGATGCAGTTCTCTTTTCTACTTAGGCTGGTTGACTGCAGTCCGCCTGTTTTTGCACGGGATATGCTCATATTAAATATTTTTAATTGCCGTCAAGAAATTGTTGCGCGATTGGTTGACATCGTGACCGAGGGTTAGGCCATCAACGTTAGTTTATCTACAGTCAGGGATATTTTCATAGTTTGTTGACATTTTCAACTCAAGCTCTATCAAAAAGCAGATTCAGTTGTGATCGCTAGTTCCGAGTGGTTCTCCCAATTCGACGTTCGTGACATGAGAGTCACTAAATAGGAGATGAAGAATATTGCTACCTCGTATAGGTGTCTTCCCCATTTGGATCATGAACTTGTCGTCTGTGAAATCAATCAGACAATGGCCAGTGGCAGTGCATTCGTTTGTTTCCCAATCATTGTCAGGGATATTGAAGTCTACAAGCGCACTACTGTGCTGTGATGTGACGACATCGACGAGGGTGTTGTAAAGATCGATATCATCTGCAACCTTGCTTTTTTAGGGAACGATATACGAGAGTGATTTGCCATATTATATGTTTACCGCTTAATTTGATTAATATTATGTCGTGTCTGCTATTTGGAATAGTAACTTCTAGAATTTGTAGTGTTTTTCACAAGAAACAGCACCCCCCACCCTCTCGGCCTTGTCTATTTTTGTGAAATAGTGAGTAACCGGGAACAGTAAATTCGCGTATATATTGCTTGATGCTCAATTTCATTCACGATTCCGCGATTGCTATTGTGTAGATACTTTCATTCGTTGCAAGGATACCTAATTCTTTGATTTTGTCTCGGAGACTTCTAGCGTTCACATTGTAACATTTGAGAGTACCGTTGGTCTCATTACCATGATTTTCTTGCCTTATACTGATTCTACATTAAGGACTTGTGTCGGAGCCCAGAATTTTGTTTACGCTTACGCGGTTTGTACAAAGGAGCAACGATTACTGCCTCTAACTCGGACTGGATTGATGACAATAACTTTTTTGCGAGGACCTGCGTTGATATTTGATGGTCTCCTGTATTGGTTATGAATCTAGTGCTGGCGCGGGTGGTGGCCGTGGGGTCATTCCGTCGGGCACTGCTGGCGAAGTTGTGGGATGGATATTGAGTGCGTTTTTTGACTTATATCCGTTGGCAAGACCAGCGCCAATGTTTATAAGGATGTTTTCGATGGTAATGAGTCCGTACGAGTTTATGCGAGTCTTGTTGAGGATTTTGTTGAGATTATAGTTATTAACATGGATGTTTGCGTTTGAGCTTTCGACATTGGTTAGCATGGTTTTATACCTTTTCCATGTCGATTCCGTCTGCGACATGTCTTTAGCTCCAACTTGTGGTGCAATTGGTTTGGAAGAACGTATCTTTTCCTTTTTAACTATGCCTTCGACCTCGTCGATTTTCATGGCCGCTTTGCCGAGTATTTTCAGTTGAATTCTCCCTTTTCGCTGTTTCGATTTGAAGGTGGTGACATTGTAGTCGCCAATCACAATAACTTCCTCTGTATTCTGAGAGACCATTTCATCGGGCAATACATCAAATCGGTTACGTGTGTTGGGTCGTATGTGGTGAGATTGTGGCACAACGTGTGTTGCACTGTCACAGCGTGGCTGCCTCCTGCTTACTATAGTTGTGTACAGTGCATCGCTATCTTTGGCTGAGTTTTCTATCGATTTGATGGTGTCATTCGTCTCTGCGTCTAGAGTTGAACGCTTTTTGGCCAATTCGGAGTCTAGGTGCACCCAAAGATATTTTCTTTGATTTAGGGTGGCTCCAGTAGTTTCTTTGACTGCTGCTAGTTCACCGTTCATCAGATCTTTGAATTTGTGGAATTCTTTCAACACATTTTCTAATTTTGATTCAACAGCAAGCAACTGGGTGTCCGAGTTGACTGTCTTTGTTTTGGACGAGTCGTTGGAGGCATGATCGGGTAGTGCCTTCAGTTGTTTGATTTCCTCTGCCTGTAGCTTAATTTCCTTTGCCTGTTGACATAGTTTGCAGCGCGCTGTCTTGCATTCCGCATTTGAGGGACTACTGCGCAGATTTCTAGCAGGACAAGAAGGACTATCGCAAACCTTAGTTCAGCGGCGTATGATTGGTGGCGTATGCCACATGCTAACTTAGCCTGAACCATCTTGGGCTGGTAAAAAGATTACCGGGGGCAAAATGGACCTTTTGCTTGAGTTCTATTTCCCTGGTTTCGTGTAAATAGCAGATATGCATGTAATTATTGTATTTATTTGCAGAATACGACAATTATATCGACGAAATTAGAACGGAATTAGAACGGAATAAGTACAAAAGCGAGTCGGGTGCGCGTTATCGTCGGATGCGCGTTAGCGCAATGTTACTTTCTTTTGCGTGTTTGAGTTGAATGCATAGCCAAACTAATTCGTTGCTGCTCCCTTCTGCTTCCTAATGTTGTGGAAATGGTAGCATGATTCTGGGGATCAACCTTGTACCAGATTTGACCGGCGGAGTATCAGAAGATGACGGAAAAAGTGATCAAATTTCAGTAAATGGAGTGCTAGGAAATCATGGCAGTATTCTAAGCTGCAAGATGTTTAGTGTCACTACCGGGCATCCTACAGTTATTATGAGCATGACACACCTACAATAGTTATTATGAATATGCACTACCTTCAATATGAGAACGAACCACCTACAATATACCAGTCACGGTACAATGCAATGATACAACCTAATACAGTTACTTATGGTTTTGCTACAGAAAACTAGCGTGTTACAAACTATCATGTTCTTTGCTTACCTTTACAGTCCTGTATTTCTCTTCCGAGTAAACACTAATCGCCACCCCACCTCCCATCCCTCGCTGCGACTATGACTGCAATCCGACAGCTTTATTCATTTAATCCAAGGATTAAAGATTCTCAACAGAAGCCCTGTGTAAATTAGAGAAGATTATACCGAATCCCAGTGAAATCAAAACCGCCAATGCGCTTAAACGGTTGGAAATATTATAGTATAAATCGCATTAGATGATTCAAGTGCAAACATCATCGAGATGCAAGTGCAGTGTTCTGTAGTGAAACAAAATGCGTTAAATGGGAACAAACACGGACACTCACCGGAGCCAATATTTGTTCATTTATCTGATATTGTAATTCGTTTACAGATTTCATTGAAGTATTGGATCCAAGGGATTTATCGATATCATTGCATGACTACGAATTCCTCAATCAGCACCAAATGTGTGGCTTTGGTGCCTTTGAAGGATGCTTGCCAACAAACATGTCACCTCCGCATTTACAACCGATGTTAGTTTATTTTTGACCGTAAGGGCGAATATGATAGTGTATACCACCACACCTTAATGAACAATAATTCTGCAGCTAAATATTCAAACTGTCTGGTTTAAAAGCCTCCTCAATGATCGGTCCTAATCTGTTATGATAACTTGAGAAATGATCTCTTTTCCGTGACCCGGCAAGTTTGTTGAGCCACAGACCCGGCAAGTTTGTTGAGCCACAGACCCGGCAAGTTTGTTGAGCCACAGACCCGGCAAGTTTGTTGAGCCACAGACCCGGCAAGTTTGTTGAGCCACAGACCCGGCAAGTTTGTTGAGCCACAGAGATCGATTCTCGGATTCGAAATTTTCCTCCTGTTTGCAATTGACATCAGATATGGAAGTACTCCTGATAACGCAAAAATTACGCAAGATACTGACGATGTTGAAATGCTGCTCATTCGAAAATTAGGATGGCTGAAGGGCGATGCAGAAACCTCATTGACTCCAATAAATAACTGATATATTTCAAATAGGCCAAAAGGTAATGGAGATGAAATCAGTTACAGTATCATGGGATCAAATACAAAAAACAGATAAATTACCCGGCAATTTCATTGTTGACTGCCAAAAGTCTGCGTTGTCTGCTGGATCTGCTTGATTCAAGCACAATTTGTAAAAACTTCACTCCGTGGGACACTAACGCTGCTCTACGATATCCATGCAGCCTAAACTAAAACATGACGCCCTGCTAAATAAACTCGATTGGCCCATTAAAAAAAAACTCTTACCTAAGGAAGTCATATGCGTTAACAAAATTCAGACAAAGCTGTCATGTTCAAACTGCAATTCGTAGAGCAGCCCACAATCGTTGAACGCGTGACGGAACTTGGAAGTGACATAGACACCGATTCCACAAGTACACAGGCCCAATACTCGTCAACCATCTGCCAGCTGACGTTATCAATCACTCAATGCATATTTTTTAAGGAAAAAATGCACCACTCTATTGCTCGCCTGTCGGCTTGTGTTATTAGAATAAACAGACAACCGTCAGACAAAAATATATGAGGAGTTTCAAAATATATTGACTAAGGAACACCGGACCCTCATGACATGAAAGACTCCAAACCAGAACCACCTACATCTTCGACCCTTTCTCCTTGAGTCACATTGCTGAGTGCCTATTATGGCATGTATCCGCTTTCCACGACAAAGGTATCCATAAATCCAAGCAGAATGTCAAAAACTTTTATTTGACAATATGTTATGATGTAATTGATTTCATTATATTACGGATTGAATTCCTAGTCTCCACATGATCTTATTGATTTGTACAAACATGTACATCATAAAACCTGATTTCATATTTTTATGCATTGTTCTATGCTCTGGTTTATGCTCTGTTGTATGCATTGTTTCATGCACTGGTTTATGCGCTGTTTTATACGCTGTTTTATGCACTGGTTTTGCATTGATTTATGCACTATTTTATGGCCTCTTTTTGCAATGTTTTATGCACTGTTATATGCACTGGTCTATGCAATGTTTTGTGCAGTGGTTTTTGAACTGTTTATGCACTGTTTCATGCACTGGTTCATGAGTAGATAGTATGTCTGCGAAACGCAAATTAATGGAGGTTTATAGATAGGGCCTAATTAGCGTTGGGTAGGGGGTTAGCCGGAGTCAGGCTAACGGGTGACTGATTCGGGCAAACGGACGGACAGCTTATATAAATATATGTTAATAGGCTTCTCCTATGAGTGTTTAGAAGTAATGATATCATACATTTATAAGATAATTTCATTGATATTACATCTAACAGTTACGTTATAATTTACATGTAGTAATAAATGGTAAAACCCAACACATATCCTTTCTCCTGCACGAATGTTGATCTCTGGACACGTTCATGATGAAATTTCCATCCATGCTAACGACTTGATCCGATCACTGTTGACCAATTTACGCGTGACCAATTTAGTTTAATGCTTAACTCTCAAAAGGGAGAATCCAACTAAAAATATTTGGCAAAACAGACTTCAAAATAGACGAAATTGAGGGCATAATCGTAAAAGAAAAGATACCTTCTTCCAAACGAATTACGATTCAAGTCCGAGCTAAAGACGTCTCATCGACATAATCGACATGGAAAAGGTACCAAACTATGTAAAAAAAAATCAAAAGTTCACTCGAGAACAATCGCTTAGCAACTTTCTGCAGAGCACAGAAAATCCCTTTCTCTGATCATTGCGAAACGATGATTGACCCAAAGCACTATTACTTCAATAGAATCATCAACAAGGCTGGCAATAAGACGTATGGACTTGATGCCATCGAAAACATCCTCAAAAACATACGCGCTGGTCTTGTCACCGCAAATGAGTCAAAAAACGTACTCGATATCATACCTCCAACTCTGCCAGCAGTACCCGATGAGATGACCCAACGGCCTCCACTCGTTTCTACACTATATACACAACAAATGCAAGAGCCCATTAATACATCACCACAGGTCCTAGCAGAAAAGTTTATGTCATCAGTCCAGTCCGAGTTAGAAACAATAGTCGCCTATACGCTCGTACAACAAGCGTAACCGAAAACGAAAGTTTTGGCTTCGACTCATGGCCTCATAGTACAAGAAGATTAAGTAAAAAAAAACTAGTTAATGTGACAACGGTACTCCCATATAATACTATGTGAACGCTCCGTATCGACGAATTGGGTATCCTTGCGATGAATGAATGTATCGGCATAATAGCAATCACAGAATCATGGATGAAATTGAGCACCAGGCATTGTTCAGGCGAATTTACTCTCCCCGGTTACTCACTATTTCACATAGATAGACAAGGCCGAGAAGGCGGAGGAGTGCTGTTTATCGTGAAAAAACATTCTGCTAATATTAGAAGTCACTATTCCTAACAGCAGACACGACATAGTATCAATCCAAGTAGTCGGTAAACATAAAAAAATGTCTAATCACCCTTGTCCATTGACCCTCAAAAAACAAGGTTGCAGATGCCATCGACCTCAACAACACCCTCATCGATGTCATCACAACACAGCACCAAATAGTGCTTGGAGACTTCAATATCCCCGACATTGACAGGGAAACAAACGAATGCACTGCCACTGGCCAACGTCTGATTAATTTTGCAGACGATACGTTCATGACCCAAATGGTGAAGAGACCAACAAGAGGTAGCAATATTCTTGATCTCCGATTTGAGCAAGTGACTCTCATGTCACAAACTTCGAAGTGGGCAAACCCCCTTGAACCAGCGACCACAACTCTATAAGGTTTTTGATAGATCTCAAGTTGATAACGTCAACATATTGTGAAAAAGTCCCTAACTTCAGATAAGCCAATTTTGATGGCTTAAGTGAGTCAATGGCGTCAGCAGAAATAACCCTTGGACAATATGTCAATAAATCGCTTAACAACTTCGTGACTGCATCACGTGCAAAAACAGGCGAACAGCAGCTGATCAGAGTAAGTACTTGAAAAGAGCATCGTAGCGACTTCAGTCACGAAAGAAAGCCAATCACTCGATAAAACAGAAACATCCACATGACGACATAGCAAAAAATGAATACAAAATCAGCAGAAGAGATCCAAAGAGGGTCCTGAAACGTGAGAAGAAAGATTATGAAAATGAACTTGCCGCTTATGCCAATTTTAATCCGATTTTTCTTTTGTTATATTTCGAGGAAAGAAAATCAAGATCTATTGTTGGTCCTCTCGAGAACGATGTTGGTGAACTAGAAACAGACGACACCAAAATTAGTGTCCTACTTAATGAATACTTTTGTTCTGATTTCACGTCAGAGAATCAGGATAATCCTAATCCTGAGAATATCATTGCGGAAAGACAAATTAAAACCCTCAGGACAGTAAACTTTTCACCCGCTGAAGTTATTATATACACAGATAAATTAAATATCACAAATCTCCAGGTCCAGAACAAGTTCATCCCAGAATTGTAATAGAGACGAGAAATGAAATCTCCGAACATTTATCAAAAAATTTCACTCGATCTCTCACAAATGGCACCTGCCCCTTCAAATGGAAAGAAACTAATGTTACCCCAATTTTTAAAATAAGGAAGAAAAAAAATCCCGCCAATTACCGTCCAATAGTCTCACTTCAGTTATTAGCAAACTGATGGAAAGTTTCATAACGGATAAAATTACAGATTTTTTAGGATCAAACAAACTAATTGGCCACTCTCAGCATGGCTTCAGACACAACTATTCATGTCTAACGAGCCTGCCACTTTTTTTTTAAAGAAAACAATAGAAATCCACGAAACAAAATCTCCAATCGATATCATTTACCTTGACTTTCCAAAGGCCTTTGATAAAGTCCCCCACAAGGGCCCAGTTAGTAAATTACACAGCATCGGTATTCGATGCAAGCTTAACAACTGGATAAAATGCTGGCTTACGGACAGACGACAGTGAGTTGTACCTAACGGAGCTGCCTCCTCCTGGGGTAATGTCACAAGCGGCGTTCCTCAAGGATCCGTGTTAGGTCCAGTTCTCTCTACAATATTCATTAACAATCTCGATAGCAACGTACTCTCAAACTTCAGCAAGTTTGCAGACGACACTAAAATAGGAGGAAGAGTACAAACGAAACTAGAGTGTGAGCAGATCTAACTAGACTTGAACAAAATTGCTGATTGGTCAGAAAAGTGGCAAATATAAATTTAATTAAGACAAGTGTAAAGTTGTGCACATAGGTCCTCATTACCTCAAAAACGAATATTCAATGTCCGGAAAGAAGCTCATTCCTGTCGCCGAGAAAGAGTTTTAGGTGTCACCATCAGTAAAGACTTTCAAATTAGCAACAATGTAACGATGCCGCCAAGGAAGGCAACAAAATGCTAGGTACGATATCCCGCTCCATCTCGTAAAAAACAATCGAGTTATACAATGCATTTGTTAGGCCGTATCGCGAGTATTCCGTTCAATTTTGGTCTCCGTATCATAGATAAGACTTTATTAAATTAGAGAAAGTTCAACGCAGAGCTACCAAACTCATCCCTTCGCTGCGGAATAAAATGTCTGATGACAGGCTACGTAAACTCAATCTTCATTTTCTGGAGAAACGTCGAGTCAGAGGCGACATGATTGTAGTGTGGAAGATTATGAAGGGTGAGGAAAACGTCGACTGAGTGAGTCTTTTCACTCTATATACGAACGGAGTGACAAGGAAAAATGATACAGAGACGTTGGGAAACGTTTCTTACTCGACATCACGCGCAATTCTTCACGCATAGAGTTGTCAAACAAATGGAACAAACTTCCAGCGGATGTTGTAAACAGCAATACAATCGAAACGTTTAAGTCTCGGCTCAATAAGTTCTACATAAATCGCCGAAAAATAGCTAAGCTGTTCCCTCTATTGTTGTTATAAAAAACAGAAATAGCACACGAAACTCTCTTGGACGTTCTACTTCAGAACTAATCTTCTTGCTATCAAAAGACAACCTCCTTTGGGCCAATAGGCCTGTTTTTGTCTTCCTACACTTACAAACACTTGTAAACAGTCAATGAGTGAACGGAGCTTGGACGATTTCCCGCCCCGCTCAACCCAGCAGCTAATGAGTGAGCAGGGTGGCACATTGGTAACTCGACAACCCCTCCCAGCCAATGAGAGCATCCTCGGACGGTGCTCGGGACACCGTTCTCGGTCTTGCGGCAGTGCCTTCTGTGTAGCTGTATGAAGTGGATCTGCGTGGGATTGTGCTCCCGTGGTTAGTTATTTAAACTGAAATTATATAAATATTTTATTATTGTATCAGTGTTATGATACGTGGTATTCTAGATGAATATCGGTTGTGTTATGAATATATAGAGTGTTTCGGCGCTGGGAAACCCTATATATTTCCTGTTCTCATACGTTATGTTGCCAGTCATGCTACAGAGTACAATGTGGGGATGCTCACGGAAGCTTATCTCTTGGTCGCGAAAAGACACTACCTCTCACAAGTGGTGCAATAGCATACATGTTTTACCCTGTCATAGTCGAACATGTTTCGCGTACCAGTTTATGCCGTTCTGGGATTTTTTATACAGTGAATGTCTAACAGTGTTTACGAGTGTTATGTTGGTGTTACGAAGCCGTGTGTTAATTTATAAAGTATCCCAGTAGCTGCCCATCTAAGAATGTTTGAATGAGGTCATTGACATCTTTGCTTTTTGCCCATACAAATTGTCATTTATGAACAATAATGTACGTTACATAAACATTTACTCAGATATCGTTTCATGCAATTTTATGGGCAAAAACAGAAATGTCAATGACCTCATTCAAACAAGATAGGCAGCTACTGGGATACTTCATATTGTATCACACGGCTTCGTAACATCACTATATCACTCGTAAACCCTATTTAACATTCAATGTATAAAAAATCCCAGAACAGCATAAACTGGTACGCGAAACATGTTCGACTTCCGCACCACTTGCGGGAGGTAAGGCCTTTTCGCGACCAAGAGATAAGCTCCTCTGAGCATCGCCACACTGCACTCATGAGCATGACTGGCAAGATAACGCATGAGAACAGAAAATATTAGGGGTCCACTAGCTTGGAAACACTCTAAATAACACTAACACAACCAATATTCATCTACAATACCACGTATCATAACACTGAT
>SDVV010004728.1:0-19906 GCA_016164225.1 Gammarus roeselii
ACAATATGCATAGCCTGGCATGAAGGTCATTTACAATATGCATAGCCTGGCATGAAGGTCATTTACAATATGCATAGCCTGGCATGAAGGTCATTTACAATATGCATAGCCTGGCATGAAGGTCATTTACTATATGCATAGCCTGGCATGAAGGTCATTTACAATATGCACGGCAATAGTGCACTCTTTTTACACATTTTTCAGTGGAAATGAAAAGTCTTTGATTGACACTCCTGTCGATGGTTTATTTGCAACAACCTAAAAGCCTACAGACAAACAGACTGAGCGGGCAAACATTTGCAAAGTGCTGCCGGTAGCGCGTCCTTTGATCTCTTCCGCCGCACATGTTTTGCGTTCCTTCGCCACCTGGGGAGGGGCTGTCACCGCAGCCACTCTGGCTTTCGGACCAGATTACCAAGCACAGCAAACGAGAGCAGGTTTTTGCAAAATATGCATGTTTTTCTGTTTTTTCTCTCCCTTTTCTCCACGGATGAGAGGAACTCGTTCATAAAGTTGCATGGCGTCAGAATAGAAAGGATTCGTTTGTGACCTCCGAAGGAAGTTCAGCAAACTATTTACCTTAACGCACCGACGGTGTGTTATTGTCGTCGCTGGTCCAGTCAACCTAGCAATCAAAATTGTTGTTATCACATCACAATTGTCCACCCCCTAAACTTACAACTTATTAATCGAAATATTGTGATAGCATGTTTGTGTTGTCGAAGCAGCATCCTCCTTAAAACAGGACTTTATAGCTTTAAACATGTTTTCCCTCAGAATCCTTATTTGATATCCTTCAGTCTGAGATGAGGTCCAAATAAACTACAATTCAGTTCGAGTCCATCGTGCGCTATGATTAGAATGCCTGAAAAGAACCCTCTTTGCTTTAATTTAAAGGCTTTTACAGGAAGAATCCAATCGCATGGCAACAAATAAGCAAAAGCTACCTGGCGCGCTTCTGAATCACGCCAAAGCGATACAGTTTGCAGTCTCTGTTTATGCCCCTCATCTAAGTGCATCCGCGTCCGGTGGTGAATTAGTGTGCGTGCCGGCAAAATTGCTGCTATATTTATTGGACATTTTGAGGTGAGGAGAGGGCAGGCTCGTAGTGAGGACAGGGCAGTAGTGTGGTGGGGAGACCCAGGGCAAACGTGTATTGGGGAGAGCGCAGGAGTGTGGTGGGGAGACCAAGGGCAGACGTGTGGTGGGGAGAGGGCAGGCGTGTATTGGGGAGAAGGAACGTGGCAAAGCTTAGAAGACGTTTGTGTGCATGCGCGTGTTTGTTTGCCTAGAATAGATGAGCGCCTCCTGACAGCCATAATATTATTCCGGTTGCTGCACTCAGAAAACATAGCAAATTAAGAAACTGCGTCAGACGGACGCCATCTTCAGGAAATTATTTGCGAGATTTGCTCCAGATAACAAGTGTACGAATCAGACTGAGTGCCTTTCACGCTCTGTTGGAAAGTGAGCGAACTATGATTAATTAGTCATTTGGTCATTATTTGGGCTGCCAGGTTTTAAAATGAACAGCTTACATACGCCACGAAACGTCTGACAGATCGGTCCCTCGACATATTAGAACAGGGATTTATTTTGCCCGAGATTTATAGTGTATGAAACCAATTGGGCCTGTGGCATATTGGTCCCGCGATACGGTGAGAACTGTATACAAATAAAATACTGCATTTGTTAGGGACACAACACAAACTCCATAAGCTGGAGTCATGTAGAAAGAAACAAGTCTACAGCTACGTTATCCCTGCATGTCTCCAACTACGTGATCACAGCGGGCTGACGAAGAATTATGCTTCCTGAAATTGCTGCTGACATTACCAAGGAAAAGTTACATGAGGCGGTACAACTTTTTGAGAGCAGGAAAGCCTTGCTTTTGAAGGGCGTGGAGACTGAAGGCCTAAGAGTGTTGAGGTAACGGTATTCGGATGGTTGGGGCGAGACTACTAAATCTATGTTATGTGGTTAGCTTGGTGCCGATTGAGTGGCGCTGTTCTTGCAATATTGCGCTGTATAAGAGCAGAGTTAACTAAAGAGGTGTCAGTGTGTTGTGATTGGTGAATAAGTGAATAAGAGAAAGGTGAGGCTGTAAGAGTGATATTGGTTGAGCAGATCAGATTTTTGCGGTGAGAGAAATCTGTGAGAAGCACTTGCAAAGGGAAAGGATGTTGTGTGGGCCTTCATGAATCTAGGAAAGCCTTCAATAGTGTCGAGTGGGAGGCATTGTGGAGTATGTTCCGCTTGTATGGAGTGAGTGGATTTTTTTTAAGAGCGGGGTAGAATTTTCATATTGGCAGCAAGGCATGTGCCAGAGTAGGGGACAAATTGAGTACTTTGTTCACAAGGAAAAAGAGACTGAGGCCATGTTATGTCTCCCTGGCTGTTCAATCTCTTCATAGATTGAGTGGTCAAGGAAGTAGACGTGCACAGTGAAATAACCTAATATGGCTTAGGAAAATGGAAGGAGGGCTTGTGCTTTGTCAAATAGATTCTTCGTTCAATATTTTACAGGGCAATTGCAACAGCATTTTACGAGGTTTTCCTAGTCGACGTTATTCCCTCTGAACAGACAATTATGAAAAGTGTACAAGTATACCGAAATCCTGGCCTAATAGTAGGGGAAAAATATGTTTTCTTTCACGAATTTAAGACTATCATTTCCATTTCGCATCAGGTTTGCTTCTATGATGGGGGACCAGCTTACCTGGCATCAATTGGACAAGCACAGAAGCTGAATTACAACCACGTTTCATCGACTGAAGACCTAAATATAAAACTGGTAACAGCGAAAGAAAGAAAACATCATCTCGATACTGTTGATTTTAAATAATAGCATATCAAACATACGTTAATCAGCCTTGTACAACCATAATTTTTGGGTGAGGTAATTTTGACGGCTTGGTATGCGAAATTATAAACATAGACTTGGTCGTTGGCAGGGCCGCTGGTGAAAAAAATGTTGTGCATCTGCAAGCAAGCAAGCTATTTCATCCCGGAGAGGGGGTACAAATTAGCAATCCGTCTAGGCTGAATATTGAAGTTCAAGAAGAAATTCATCTCCGACAGGTATTGTATCAAGTCCCCAAAACTAATCTGACACAAGAAACAGAACTAGTGTTTGGACGGCCTGATAGAAGAGTGAAGAGAGTGCTTGGACGGCCTGATATAAGAGTGAAGAGAGTGCTTGGACGGCGTGATAGAAGAGTGAAGAGAGTGGTCAGTATCGCTAGGAGAGACATGGTATGAAGTTGTTAAAATTACCAAGTGAAATGCATAAGGATTCTACGCATAGATTAATGGGAGAAGTGTTAATCGTGACCCCATCGATCGTGTATAAAATAGTGAATGTGATCTAAATCTTATGCAGACATGCCTTATACACTAAACAAATACTTTGCAACCGTTTCCACAGATGAGAATACGAATAAAATCCCAGAAGCCTAATTGTCAGGGGAAGTGCAACCGTTGAAAAATATTCCCTTCCCCTGACAGAGATCTTCAACAGGTTTATGCTCCTAAATTACCTCGAATGCTGGGATTGTGGCAAACATCACAGCCATATTCGAGGGGGGTAGTACGCCAGAGCTAGGTAACTATAGACCAATCAGTCTAACATCTGTTTACGGCCAATCTTTGAAAGGTGTGATATAAACAAGTTAACCAAGTTACTCGAGAGCAACTACTTCATCAAAGAAACTCGAAAGGCTTCAGAAACAAAACATGCTGCCTGACCAATCGCATTGACTTTTTCGAAATGGTCACAGATATACGACAAAACCAAAACTGCCGACCAAATTCACTTTGACAATCAAGAAACGTTTGATGAGGCCCCCCATGAAAGCTCACTGAAAAAAGTGGAGGCGCACGGCATAACTGGAAACGTGGCCAGGTACATGGCTCAGAAATTAACTCACGAGATGCTTGCACCGTGTCTGTGATGGCCAAAGAAGACGTCAATGGGTTTCGGTAACATCCGGAGTACTCCGGAGCAGTGTCCTTGGGTCCCTTTGTCTTTATAATCTATATAAATGGCCCCGACACCAACATCGTTGGCACGTTATCAACATTTGCCAACGACACTAACCCTGCCGTAAAGCGGACTGTGGGCAAGATCGTTTAACTATCCAAAGTGGTTTGATAAACTAGTGGACTACACTAATAAGTGGGAAGTTAATTTTATTACTGAAAGATGCAACGTTGAGCGCATTGTAACCCCTCGAAATAAATTCTGCTGACGTGATGGCAACCCAGCGTGACTGAAGGCGACCAACATTTGCATCTTGGAATATTAATCACCAAAGATCTCAAGTAGAAGAACCAAGTGGAAGCTAGCAACAAGAGATGTAATTGAGTCCTTGGCTATATATCCCATAAAAAAGATCCCTTATAAGTCCAGGGACATCGTGCACTGAGCCCCAAGAAGGGATCGGTGCACGATAAGACATGCCCGCAATGACTCGCCGAACTGGAACTGATATCACTTAAAGAAGATGACTTAGAGGTCTACCAAAGAAAACCACAGATGCCTAAAGGGGTATTCTAGAGCTAGCTCTGAGGGTCTCTTTGATTGAGAGCATAACACAAGGAATAAAAATAATGGACAAAAACTGCAGTTAAAACCATTCCTAACATCAGTTGACGAAAACTTCTTTCCAATAAAGATACCAACAATTTAGAACTGTTTACCATAAGTGGTTAACAGTACTAGCGTCATCACCTTTAAAACCCGAATCAACAAACACTGGGAGACTAACCCTTCTCCGCACTAAGGAAATGAGGCGGAAGGACCATTGCCGTCGGAAAATCCTCAGTAACCGTATAGGAAAAAAATTAGCAGAGTAATTCGGTTTCACATACTATTGATGATGAACTCCTCTTTAACCCTACCAACCTTAACAAAATAAAAAGTATTTCATAATGGCTTAGAAATTAGAAGTAGCCCTGGCTAGAAAAACATCACAACCAATGTAATTGACGCTTCATCTGGGACCACAGCAACAAGCCGTTACTCCAGCAGGGCTGGAGGCGGCATTAGTGTGGTTGGATGCCACAACTTCTGGCGAGCGTTGGGGCATGGGATCTCCCTATTTTTGGGGCCTTGGGAAATATATGGCGGGGGCCTCTTCCCGGGGCCTACGAGCCCCATTAAAATAAATCACACGTCCAAGGAATTTTTCCTGATTTACTCAAAATCGTTCAAATTTATCCAATTTATTAAAATGAAAGCAAATCATTCATCAAATTATCGTCCGATGTCAGTCCCGCCCGTTTCAAGTAGAGATTTTGAAAAAGGTTTTAATGTTAGTCTAAGCCCTTACTTTGTATCAAATAACCTAGTTAGCTAAAATCAATTTTGCTTCTTGCATTCAAGAAGGCAGAGCGTGCTCTATTAAAATTTGCTGGAGACATTATTGATGGGTTTGATGGTGCGGAAGTCATTGTAGCAACTTTCATGGACCTTAGCAATGCCTTCTACTGCGTGAATCATGAGATGTTGGCCGCGGAATTACATAAAAAGTTATCTTCTCCAAAGAAAGCACCTACTGAGTGGGAATAAAGATTCATCATCTGTCAGTACGTTCATTATAAGAGTACCTCAAGGCCCAATTCTTAAGCCTTTGTTCTTCCTTGTCTATATAAATGGCCTTGTTAACACCAGCGACAGGTTATCCTTGTACTTTTTCAGATGTTACTTCAGTTTATTCGACCGGAAACAATCTTAAGGATTCCATAACAAATATGATTAATAAATTGGTTCACATTTCAAATTGGTTCACACCCAACAAACTGACGCTAAATATCGAGAAGACGCAGGTCATTATTTTTTTCCTGAAGGAAAATACCTATCCCAACTCGGAAGTCTTATTGAAATAACAACCGGTTGCATATGAAGGGAAAAAAGTTCCTCTGTGTATTAGTAAATCAGAGACTTAACTGGAAAGATCACGTCTCATGTGTTGCCGGGGAAATGCCCAAATCGTTTGGCACTCTTTACAAAATTAGAAATCGTCTCACGACTCCAGCGAAAAGTCTTTGATAAACTACAGCCTAATTCATCCCTTTCTGGCCTGTTGCGTAAGCGTGTATGTTTCTATCTGAAAAACGAACCTAAGACCTATCGACGTTCATTAGAACACTTTGCAATGCTAGTCGACGTGACCACTCGTTGCCTCTCTTTTGTCAATGGAATATTCTCTCACTGTGTCACATCACCAACTTTTCCACTGCGGTGTTTGTTTACAAAGCTTTGAATCAATTAGCTAACATCGATTACGAATTCTTCATTAAAAATAATTCAATGAATCATCTTTGTAACCGTAACTAGCCAACACAATCCCAACTAAAATTATACCTGTTTGAACTGTACGTGTAGACATTTTTCCATCGCAAGTTACTTCTCATATGCAATTTACCGTGTCAACAATTTTTGATTCATCCGTTTCATTTTTTGCTATATTCATTATATTTTTTTTCCTGTGACATGTACTACAACTTCTAATTATCTCGTTGATGTACAAGCCTTTTTTTCAATTATCATATTCATCCATAATGACTCATTGAAACGTTTTTGTCCTTTGCAGATGTGTCTTCGTGTGCCAACCTCATTTGCGTCTTCGTGTGCCTAACAATGTGTGAGTGATGTAACATACAACCTCATATTGTGTCTTCGTGTGCCTAACAATGTGTGAGTGATGTAACATACAACCTCATATTGTGTCTTCGTGTGCCTAACAATGTGTCAGTGATGTAACATACAACCTCATATTGTGTCTCCGTGTGCCTAACAATGTGTGAGTGACGTAACATACAACCTCATATTGTGTCTTCGTGTGCCTAACAATGTGTGAGTGATGTAACATACAACCCCATGTTGTGTCTTCGTGTGCCTAACAATGTGTGAGTGATGTAACATACAACCTCATATTGTGTCTTCGTGTGCCTAACAATGTGTGAGTGATGTAACATACAACCTCATATTGTGTCTTCGTGTGCCTAACAATGTGTGAGTGGTGTAACATACAACCTCTTATTGTGTGTTCGTGTGCCTAACAATGTGCGAGTGATGTTACATATAACCTCATATTGTGTCTTCGTGTGCCTAACAATGTGTGAGTGATGTAACATACAACCTCACATTGGGTCTTCGTGTGCCTAACAATGTGTGAGTGATGTAACATACAACCTCACATTGTGTCTTCGTGTGCCTAACAATGTGTCAGTGATGTTACATATAACCTCATATTGTGTCTTCGTGTGCCTAACAATGTGTGAGTGATGTAACATACAACTTCACATTGGATATTTTCAACTCTGTTTTTTATTTAATGTTAGTTGAAGGAGTGACCCGATTTTCTTTACTTAGTTTACTTGAAATCACAAGTCCAATGAACCGTTTTTTTTCTCTTTCGACATATTGAACAAAGAGAATAGAGAATGTACTACAACAATGATCATCGGTTGATGGGATGTAAAGGTAAACTTACTCCCCAACCTTAGTTATAAGTTAATGTTTAGTTGACCAGTTGAGTGATTAACATGACATTATACTTAAATGAATTGTAAGTCCTTGAATCCTTGAGAAGGTGGCAACGTGCTTCTTAGGAGCCTTCAGCGACCGGCAGCCCCTGAATGATGAGTACACCACATTAGGCGGGGCTAGTTCTGCTAGAAATTCTATGGGAAAGTATTTCTATTGTGAGCACTTCAGCCCGCCCTAGACATAGTACTATATTGAACAAAATGAGTAGTCAGTTGCTGTTTGTGGGTGACTCGGCTCTTGTGGTTGCTTCGGAAGAAAGTTATGAAGGCTAGTGCTGAAGTTTGGTTAAGAATGTGAGAGGATAAAGTTGCGAGTTAGTGTGGTGTGAATTTGCGCATTCGCACGTACGAATATTTTTCGCCAACATTCGCGTGTGCATTCGTATTCGCGTTTAGCTGCACGAATATTTTGCGAATGCGAATACTATGGGAACATATATTTTTTATACTTATTGTCTGTGGGGGTACTTCTTTCCTTCTCTACCAACTGTTGCTGGTCTACCTGCTGGCCACGGGATTACGGTCATTACACTCGGACTAATGGACTACTGTCATTACACTCGGACTAATGGATTACGGTCATTACACTCGGACTAATGGACTAATAGATTACGGTCATTACACGAGGACCAATGGACTAATGGATTACGGTCATTGCACTCGAACTAATGAACTAATGGATTACGGTCATTACACTCGAACTAATGGATTAATGGATTACGGTCATTACACTCGGACTAATGGACTACGGTCATTACACTCGAACTAATGGACTAATGGATTACGGTCATTACACTCGAACGAATTGACTAATGGATTACGGTCATTACACTAGGATTAATGGACTAATGGATTACGGTCATTACACTCGGACTAATGGATTACGGTCATTACACTCGCTCGGACTAATGGACTAATGGATTGTGGTCATTACAGTCGGACTAACGGCTAGTATTGTGACCCTTCGTTTTAAGAAAAAACAGTCCGTTGCACCTTTTTGAGGTGGTAAATTCCTATGACCATAAGCCCACGACCAGCTAGATAAGACAAGTGACGGCATGCTATTTCTTTTGCACCATAGTGGGTGATGCACCTGTTAAGCCCCGTCCACACCGCTGCCCACAGCGGACACGAACCCCGGCATCGACAGGGGAGAAACGCTTGAATTGTGGCGTCCAGCTAGCGAATAGCAGCCGTCGGCACGAGTGCCGGGGAGCAACACAGAACACTCAGTAGTCATTACTCGGTACCGTTCTAGTGTTTTACGGATGTGAAACGATGACTCCGGTGTATTGAAACTATGGCGACGGTGTATTGAAACTATCGCTCCGGTGTATTGAAACTATGGCGCCGGTGTATTGAAACTATCGCTCCGGTGTATTGAAACTATGGTTCCAGTGTAAGACTCCGTGTCTCCGTATGACAGTAGCTTCAGTGTATGACTCCGGTGTATTGAGTGGCGATAAATGTCGTCTTCGTTTAGGACATGAAGTTCAACAAAACCCCACTATTCCGAGTTGGGCAGATCATCCCTTCTAGTATATTAACTATTTATTATTATGATTAGTTAAAATTCGAGTAAGCGAATATTATAAAAAATATTCGCAGTCATATTCGCATAAGCGAAGTTGACAAGGAGTGATGATGTGGAGAAGACCAGAGTTGTGGAAACGGAGGGTAAATTTAGAGTGAAGGAAGGGTGTAAAGTGTAGTGTGCCCTATAGAGTGTAATGAGCTGTAGGATATCGGGCACGGAAGAAGCATAGAGAGGATTTTATGAGGACGTAGTTGTCCCAAATGTGATCTAATTGGGTGAGACGTGTGGACGGGGGGGGGGGGGAGCAGAAAAGGAATAGAGTCAAAGCTTGAATGTTTGAGAGGGATGGCCGTGTAGATTCACGTGTTCCAAGGTGGTTCAAACATATTGTGAAGATGGATGAATGAAGATTGGTGAAGAGGTGATGAAAGCGGATGTGAGGGCGTAGGCCTAAATGAAGACTGAAGTTTGGGTGGATGGATGGTGTGAAGCAGGCTTTAGGGACGAGAAACATCAGTCGAGAAATAGCGAAAAAGCTTGGAATCGATAGGCAATAGTGTGAAAGGGTTGTGAATGCGTTTACTCGCCCTTGGCGTCTTTTTGAAAAAGGGATTAACGTGAATGGAGTACGGCCCGCCAATAATGACGCAGCTGGGGTTGACCAGTGAAAGCTGTCGTACCCTGCTGCTGACATTGATCTCTGACCTCAGCTCTCAGTCCTGGCCGGATCATTTGGCGCTGAAGGGCTAAGTTTTGGTATGTGTGTGAGTGCATCATGCCATCGGTCAACCCTTTTCAGGAGGATTTGGCCTTGCGTCCGTAACTGTATCTCTAGTTTTATGCATCTACAGAAGCCTGCAGCAACAGGGCTGCAATCAAAGTATTATATCTATGATTGAATAGTTATATTTTTGACCGATGTTATTACAGTTAGCCAAAGTTTTTACATGGATTGTACAATCACAAAATTAAAAAAAAATGCACAACATGTTGAAGCTGAGCCGGTTTCATTGACGTTTTTTCATCTCATTGTCTAACCATTTTTATATTCAGAAATGCAGCATCTGGTGTTCGAAATATTCGAGGAAATATATTCCCGGAATATTTCTTTCCTCACCCAAAAAATGAACGGCCTACTTTGCGAAGATTGCCAATACACGCAGAGGAAAAACGTGGCCTTTTGTAGGAGAGGCCATATTAGAGAGCTGGTGTTGGCATGATTGTAGAGGAGCTGAGCCTGAAGGCTTGTACGTATGGACTCTGAATAATTGGGAATGAATAAGTACATTATAATGGCCTTCGTGGAACTCTTCTTGCAAGCTGTCGCGAAGAGCTATCCTCCCTAGCCCTAGCGAGGGATTCTCCTCAGTGGCCCTCGCAGTGGGTTCTCCTCACTAGCTGTCAAGGGCACACTCTTCCCTAGGATTTCGCGGGGCGGGAGGACAAAGCTCTGTCTCGACACACACAAGTTGCTTCAATAGCTTCAACCGAGTGGAAGAATAACATATAGTAAGACCGAATGCATTGATTTTTTTCAAATCAGATAATGTAATGTTTCCTTTAACTAAGGGAGGTCACAGTAAGGTACGAGTCGGTAGATGATTTTGTCGTCAATCAGAAGCTCTCTTCACTAGCGCCCGCGTTGGTTTCTCCTCGCTGGTCCTCACGGTGGCTCTCCTCACTATCCCTTGCGGTGGGTGATACTCACTGACCATCGCGTGGAGTTCTCCCGCTACGCCTCGTTGAGGCTCCCCTCACCAGGGTTTCGTGGAGGGCTCTTCTCAAGGGTCATCGTAGGGGGCACCTCGAACTGACCCTGGCAGGGGCGTCCCTCTCCTGCCCTCACTGGGGCGCTGCACACTGTCCCTCGCAGCAGATTATCCATTCTAACCGTCATGAAAGGCTCTATTCACAGACCCTCGAGGAGGGTTCTCCTCACTGTCCCTCACAGAGGACTCTCCTCTCTGCCCCTCGCGTAGGGATCTTCTCACTGTCTCGTGGGCAGCTCTCCTCACTGGTCTTCACAGAGTTCTTCTCAATGGCCCTCGCGAGAGCTCTACTCACTGGCTCTCGCTGGAAATTCTTCTCACAGGCCCTTGCGGTTGGCTTTCCTCACTGGCCCTCGCTGAGGCCAGTCTGTTTGATGATTTTGTAACGCTACGCCTTTACTAGACACATTTAGTCATGCTTCTAGCAGTCACTCATATGGCCTCCGTGTGTCAATGCCTTTACCAAACCCATTCAGTCATGATTTTAGCAGCTTTTCATATGGCCTTCGTGTGTCAATGCCTTTACCAAACCCATTCAGTCATGATTCTAGCAGTTTCTCATATGGCCTTCGTGTGTCGATGCCTTTACCAAACCCATTCAGTCATGATTCTAGCAGCTACTCATATGGCCTTTGTGTGTCAATGCCTCTACCAAACCCATTTAGTCATGATTCTAGCAGTCAATCATATGAACTTCGTGTGTCAATGCCTTTACTAGACCCATTTAGTCATGATTCCAACAGTCAATCATATGACCTTCGTGTGTCAATGCCTTTACTAGACCCATTTAGTCATGATTCCATCAGTCAATCATATGACCTTCGTGTACATCGCGTACATCTTCATCCACAAACGCGTGCATCGTCATCCACAAACGCTTGCATCTTCATCCACAAACGCGTACATCGTCATCCACAAACGCGTGCATCTTCATCCACAAACGCGTGCAACTTCATCCACAAACGCGTGCAACTTCATCCACAAACGCGTGCATCTTCATCCACAAACGCGTGCAACTTCATCCACAAGAGCTCCGGATTTCTGTGGAAGTCGAAATCAGTTTGGCCCCCATCTGATATTCTTTTGTTCTATATCCTTATTAGGAAAATGCTATGTTTTATGTACGACAACTCCTCCTTGTTACGACAATACAATGTTTTATAGCAACTCCTCCGGAGATGCAAGGCAGAAGGTCAGACATAAGCTCATTTTTAGGACTCTTTGAAGGACAATCCACTTGTCTGTCTGTTTTATTAGAGTCATTGGGGCAGAGTAGAGTTCACGACTCGATCAACTCAGCCGTCTCTCTTATCAGTAGCCTAAGTGTGTTGGAACACGCCCGTACACAAGTCTTTTGAATCTTGAACAGACGTTTAGAAGCTAGATCATATGGTTCAATTTTGATGACCCGACCAATTATTATATCCTTCGACATTTAGGTTTCTCCACAGCGTCAGCATCCGACTGATGAAGCTGTCCACTTAGGCTCTCAAACAATAAATAGGTCGTCACGAGCAATGGACGCACAGACTCTTGCGGACGAATGTACAGTCAAAGACAATATCCCTGGATTCACAAAGCTGAGTGGATGTTACAACATCAGAGTCGTGGACCATAAAGATGATGCAGACTAGAAACATCAAGGGTTGGTATGCATGAAACGTTGGGATGCGTACGTGCTTGTTGGGACCGGAACATAATGTAGGGGAGCTTACGCGAGTGTTGGAATGTCAAAACGTGTGTTGAGACTCCCTCATGTGCGAGAGCGTGCCAACTTATTTATGGTATATTTCACTCCATATATTGTTTTGAGATCAGCATTGACTGATTTGTGATGCATTGGGATGGTGATGATGGTTTAGCTGTCCGTTCTTACGTGATATTTATGAACTACTTACGTTCATTTGTTTGCCCTCACGTTATGGAGTCTGTAGGTCTTGATCAATTCACCTCGTACAAGTTTATCAAAAGTCTCCGACCCTCGTTTTTATTACGCTGTTAAGGAACCTTTTCTAAAAATTCTTCCCTCATTCCTTGAGAGCGTTCCAAGTAGAGTCTTCGTGTTGTATCCTGTTTGTTAAAAAGCCGTTCCCGATTGTTACCTTAAAACACAACCTTGTCATGGAACAGGCAGCTATTTTTCGCCGTTTACCAGCAGAACAGTTTCCAACTCTCTATGAGTGAGGAAAACTAACATTAGGACGCGAGCAAGTGCCATCATGTCAGGACACGAGCCATGTGTCTACTCTCTGTGAGTGAGGTAAACTAACATTAGGACGCGAGAGAGTGCCATCATGTCAGGACACGAGCCATGTTTCTACTCTCTATGAGTGAGGAAAACTAACATTAGGATGCGAGCAAGTGCCATCATGTCAGGACACGAGCCATGTATCTACTCTCTATGAGTGAGGGAAACTAACATTAGGACGCGAGCAAGTGCCATCATGTCAGGACACGAGCCATGTGTCTACTCTCTATGAGTGAGGAAAACTAACATTAGGACGCGAGCAAGTGCCATCATGTCAGGACACGAACCATGTGTCTACTCTCTATGAGTGAGGAAAACTAACATTAGGATGCGAGCAAGTGCCATCATGTCAGGACACGAGCCATGTGTCTACTCTCTATGAGTGAGGAAAACTAACATTAGGACGCGAGCAAGTACCCTCATGTCAGGACACGAGCCATGTGTCTACTCTCTATGAGTGAGGAAAACTAACATTAGGACGTGAGCAAGTGCCATCATGTCAGGACACGAGCCATGTGTCTACTCTCTCTGAGTGAGGAAAACTAACATTAGGACGCGAGAAAATGCCACCATGTCAGAACACGAGCCATGTGTCTACTCTCTCTGAGTGAGGAAAACTAACATTAGGACGCGAGAAAATGCCACCATGTCAGGACACGAGCCATGTGTCTACTCTCTCTGAGTGAGGAAAACTAACATTAGGACTCGAGCAAGTGCCATCATGTCAGGACACGAGCCATGTGTCAACTCTCTATGATTGAGGAAAACTAACATTAGAACGCGAGCAAGTGCTATCATGCCCAAGCACGAGCCATGTGTCTGCTATCTTATGAGTGAGGAAAACTAACATTAGGACGCGAGCAAGTGCCATCATGTCAGGACACGAGCCATGTGTCTACTCGCTCTGAGTGAGGAAAACTAACATTAGGACGCGAGCAGGTGCCATCATGTCAGGACACGAGCCATGTGTCTACTCTCTTATGAGTGAGGGAAAACTAACATTAGGACGCGAGCAAGTGCCATCATGTCAGGACACGAGCCATGTGTCTACTCTCTTATGAGTGAGGAAAACTAACATTAGGATGCGAGCAAGTGCCATCATGTCAAGACACGAGCCATGTGTCTACTCTCTATGAGTGAGGAAAACTAACATTAGGACGCGAGCAAGTGCCATCATGTCAGGACACGAGCCATGTGTCTACTCTATATGAGTGAGGAAACCTAACATTAGGACGCGAGCAAGTGCCATCATGTCAGGACACGAGCCATGTGTTTGCTCTCTTATGGCTGAGGAAAACTAACATCAGGACGCGAGCAAGTGCCATCATGTCAGGACACGAGCCATGTGTCTACTCTCTCTGAGTGAGGAAAACTAACATTAGGACGCGAGCAAGTGCCATCATGTCAGGACACGAGCCATGGGTCTACTCTATATGAGTGAGGAAACCTAACATTAGGACGCGAGCAAGTGCCATCATGTCAGGACACGAGCCATGTGTCTACTCTCTATGAGTGAGGAAAACTAACATTAGGGCGCGAGCAAGTGCCATCATGTCAGGACACGAGCCATGTGTCAACTCTTATCAGTGAGGAAAAGTAACAGCAGTGAACACCGTCTGCAGAGGTGATTTTAGCCTCTACTCTTGATCCCATTCAGTGCGGGACTTCGGGCCTCGTTCGGCACAACTGGGCGTTAGGGTCGACATCGGTTCATGTGGAAGAGAGCAAACGTTTCCCTCATTTGGGAATCGAAGAAGGGCTAAGACCTTAACAAAATACGCCATTCCAGGGAGCATTGCGTTAAGTTTACGCGTCAATTCAGATCATGTAGTGAAGATACTATTTAACTCTCTACGATATTAATTTAGTCTGCTAAATCCTGTTTATATTGTTACCATTGCAATTTTTTAATTCATTGTGAAATTATTGATTTACAAGTGTTCTTCTATGTTGGTAAACAACTCATCTCAGATCCCACAATTTTGTTTCTCATTTGTTTCAATGTTTGGGTTATTTGCTTCCGCGTGCTGAGTTGGTTTTTGTTACGCAGGTAAATGCTATTGTGTTCCTTACAATAAACACACTTGCATCCCGTGTTGTTAATCTTAATACACACCTGTCTCAATTTACTAAACATGAAATCACTTGTATAATTTTTCCTTGATAAGATGGTGTTATCCAGTAGTCGCGAGAGCCCCACTCACAACAATGGGTCTTGGACGAAAGCGCGTGATGGATGTTGTCGTTAGGCGGTCTAAGTGCCGGCGCGCTTAGTAATTGGAAGCGTTGGTAGGACGTGTACACCTACCCATCGTACGTGAAATGGCTGCAACAGAGTAAATAGGAGGAGGACAACAACATTTAACTGTAATTGAGAGACAGTGCCACACAAAACATTTAATCATGATTTAATTCAATTTTCGTGATATCTCGTTTTATATTTACCTAAAGTTGCTGATGCGTGACGTAACCAGCTGTGATTCCACCAGCCGTGACATCACTAGCCGAGACGTCACTAGCCGTGACGTTACTAACAATAACGTTACAAACAATGACGTCACTGGCCTGACGTCGCTAGCCGTGACGTCACCAGCGGTGACGTTACCAGTCATGACGTCATCAGCCGTGACGTTTCTAACAATGATGTTACTAACAATTACGTCACTGGCCTGACAGTCGTGACGTCACTGGCATGACGTCACGAGCTGTTACGTCACAAGCTGTTACGTTCCTAGCTGTGACGCCACAAGCTGTGACGTCACAAGCTGTGACGTTCCTAGCCAGGATGTCACTAGAAGCGATTTCAACGGTCATGACGTCACCAGTTTATCTTCAGGAAAGACATGAATAAAATGAAAACACGAATAGTTATATTACAAAAAAAAACTCTGATGATTTTTACACCTTTTTCCAAACCCATTTCACTATTACACAATCTGATACGAGCATCGTCGGGTCACCCTCAATATGAGCCACGTCGGGTCGTCCTCAATACGGGCAGCGTCGGATCGACCTCAATACGGGTACCGGCGGGTCGTTCTCGAAATGGGCAGCTTCGGGTCGACCTCAATACGGGCAGCGTTGGGTCGTCTTCAATACGAGCAGCGTCGGGTCGTGCTCAGTACGAGCAGCGTCGTGTCGTCCTTAATATGAGCAGCCTCGGCTCGTCCCCAATACGGGCAGCGTCGTCTCGTCCTCAATACGGGCAGCGTCGGGTCGTGCTTAGTACGAGCACCGTCAGATCGTCCTCAATACGGACAGCGTCGGGTCGTGCTCAGTACGAGCAGCGTTGGGTCATCCTCAATACGAGCAGCGTCGGGTCGTTCTCAATACGAGCAGCGTCGGGTCGTCCTCAGTACGAGCTGCGTCGGGTCGTGCTCAGTACGAGCAGCGGCGGGTCGTCCTCAATACGAGCAGCGTCGGGTCGTCTTCAGTACGGGCAGTGTCGGGTCGTGCTCAGTACGAGCAGCGTCGGGTCGTCCTCAATACGAGCAGCGTCGGGTCGTCCTCAGTACGGGCAGTGTCGGTTCGTGCTCAGTATGAGCAGCGTCGCGTCGTCCACAGTACAGGTAGCGTCGGGTCGTCCATAGTACGAGCACCGTCGGGTCGTCCTCAATACGGGCATCATCTAGTCGTCCTCAATACGGGTAGCGTTGGGTCATCCTCAATACGAGCAGCGTTGGGTCATCCTCAATACGGGCAGCATCGGGTCGTTGATCGTACTCAGTACGAGCAGCGTCGTGTCGTCCTCAATACGAGCACCGTCGGGTCATCCTCATTACAAGCAGCGTCGGGTCGTCCTCAATACGAGCAGCGTCGGGTCGTCCTCATTACGAGCAGCGTCGGGTTGTTCTCAATACGAGCAACGTCGGGTCGTGCTCGTGAAGGAACAGATTTTAGTGTTTCAACGACGGCCTTTCGTGGTGATCTTTGAGCTCACGAGGAGTTACGATTATTACACTTATGAAACAATTACGAGTAGTTTATTGCTAACACTTCATAAATTATTGGGAAATGCTATTGCTGCTATTGTAGTTGCGACATGACAAACATGAAGATTGGTTCCTTGACATGCAGGATGCAAGACTAGCTATATGTAATATGCATGATGCCAGACTAGCTATACGTAATATGCATGATGCAAGAATAGCTACACGTAATATGCATGATGCCAGACTAGCTATACGTAATATGCATGATGCAAGAATAACTACACGTAATATGCATGATGCAAGATTAGCTACACGTAATATGCATGATGCCAGACTAGCTATACGTAATATGCATGATGCAAGAATAGCTATACGAAATATGCATGATGCAAGAATAGCTATACGTAATATGCATGATGCAAGACTAGCTCTACGTAATATGCATGATGCAAGAATAGCTATACGTAATATGCATGATGCAAGAATAGCTATACGTAATATGCATGATGCAAGAATAGCTATACGTAATATGCATGATGCAAGAATAGCTATACGTAATATGCATGATGCAAGAATAGCTATACGTAATATGCATGATGCAAGAATAGCTATACGTAATATGCATGATGCAAGAATAGCTATACGTAATATGCATGATGCAATAATAGCTATACGTAATATGCATGATGCAAGAATAGCTATACGTAATATGCATGATGCAAGAATAGCTATACGTAATATGCATGATGCAACAATAGCTATACGAAATATGCATGATGCAAGAATAGCTATACGTAATATGCATGATGCAAGAATAGCTGTACGTAATATACATGATGCAAGAATAGCTATACGTAATATGCATGATGCAAGAATAGCTATACGTAATATGCATGATGCAAGAATAGCTATACGAAATATGCATGATGCAAGAATAGCTATACGTAATATGCATGATGCAAGAATAGCTATACGTAATATGCTTGATGCAAGAATAGCTATACGTAATATGCATGATGCAAGAATAGCTATACGTAATATGCATGATGTAAGAATAGCTATACGTAATATGCTTGATGCAAGAATAGCTATACGTAATATGCATGATACAAGAATAACTATACGTAATATGCATGATGCAAGAATAGCTATACGTAATATGCATGATGCAAGAATAGCTATACGTAATATGCATGATGCAAGAATAGCTATACGTAATATGCATGATGCAAGAATAGCTATACGTAATATGCATGATGCATGAATAGCTATGTGTAATATGCATGATGCAAGAATAGCTGTACGTAATATGCATGATACAAGAATAGCTATACGTAATATGCATGATGCAAGAATAGCTATACGTAATATGCATGATGCATGAATAGCTATTCGTAATATGCTTGATGCAAGAATAGCTGTACGTAATATGCATGATGCAAGAATAGCTATACGTAATATGCTTGATGCAAGAATAGCTGTACGTAATATGCATGATGCAAGAATAGCTATACGTAATATGCATGATGCAAGAATAGCTATTCGTAATATGCTTGATGCAAGAATAGCTGTACGTAATATGCATGATGCAAGAATAGCTATGCGTAGCAGAAACAGTGTATCAAAAACAAGCAGAGCCCAGGGCCGGGAAAAGTGAGCAAATGAACAAATGCTCAGACGGGCTCCAGCTAAGCCTGAATATCCACAGTTTTTACAAGGAACAAAGATTGAACGACGGCAACAAAAAATCCCTACACTTCATCGACGCATTCTACGTCATGGGACGTTGCGAGATCACCTGCAGAGGTATGGCGCAGCTTGTCTATATTAATTGAGCAACCCCTTCCCTTTAGGTTATATATTTTCAAAAACTTCAAGCTCCTATTCTCCATCACCAAAGTAGAGCACTGAGAAACTTGCCCATGCAGTAGGTGCATGATATGACGCGCTGCTGGGGCTTCATAACATGCAGTAGGTGCATGATATGACGCGCTGCTGGGGCGCCATACCATGCAGTAGGTGCATG
Organism: Gammarus roeselii; assembly: GCA_016164225.1. Lineage (NCBI taxonomy): Eukaryota > Metazoa > Arthropoda > Malacostraca > Amphipoda > Gammaridae > Gammarus > Gammarus roeselii. The sequence goes on from SDVV010004728.1 coordinate 19,067, forward strand.
ATATGACGCGCTGTTGGGACGCCATACCATGCAGTAGGTGCATGATATGACGCGCTGTTGGGGCGCCATACCGTGCAGTAGGTGCATGGTATGACGCACTGTTGGGGCACTATACCATGCAGTAGGTGCATGATATGACGCGCTGCTGGGGCTTCATACCATGCAGTAGGTGCATGGTATGACGCGCTGTTGGGGCGTCATACCATGCAGTAGGTGTATGATATGACGCGATGTTGGGGCGCCATACCATGCAGTAGGTGCATGATATGACGCGCTGTTGGGGCGCCATACCATGCAGTAGGTGCATGATATGACGCGATGTTGGGGCGCCATACCATGCAGTAGGTGCATGATATGACGCGCTGTTGGGGCGCCGTACCATGCAGTAGGTGCATGGTATGAGACGCTGTTGGCGCGTCATACCATGCATTAGGTGCATGATATGACGCGTTGTTGGGGCGCCATATCATGCAGTAGGTGCATGGTATGACGCGCTGTTGGGGCGCCATACCATGCAGTAGGTGCATGATATGACGCGCTGTTGGGGCGCCATTACATGCAGTAGGTGCATGATATGACGCGCTGTTGGGCGCCATACCATGCAGTAAGTGCATGGTATGACTCGCGGTTGGGGCGCCATACCATGCAGTATGTGCATGATATGACGCGATGTTAGGGCGCCATACTATGCAGTGGGTGCATGGTATGACGCGCTGTTGGGGCGCCATACCATGCAGTAAGTGCATGGTATGACGCGCTGTTAGGGCGCTATACCATGCAGTAAGTGCATTGTATGACGCGCTGTTGGGGCGCCATACCATGCAGTAAGTGCATGGTATG
>SDVV010004729.1:0-19904 GCA_016164225.1 Gammarus roeselii
AATGGGATGTTGGTTCTGAGGGGGGCACGCTGCTACGACTTAGTGTGTAATGAGATGCTGGTTCTGGGGGAAGCTCGCTGCTACGGCTTGGTATGTAATGAGATGCTGGTTCCGAGGGGGGCACGCTGCTTCGGCTTAGAGTGCAATGAGATGTTGGTTCTGAGGGGAGCACGCTGCTATGACTTAGTGTGTAATGAGATGATACTGGTTCTTAGGGTGGCATGCTGCTACGACTTAGTGTGTAATGAGATGCTGGTTCTGAGGGGAGCACGCTGCTACGGCTTAGTGTGTAATGAGATGCTGGTTCTGAGGGTGGCACTCTGCTACGACTTAGAGTGTAAGGAGATGCTGGTTCTGAGTGGAGCACGCTGCTACGACTTAGTGTGTAATGAGATGCTGGTTCTGAGGGTGACACGCTGCAACGACTAAGAGTGTAAGGAGATGCTGGTTCTGAGTGGAGCACGCTGCTACGGCTTAGTGTGTAATGAGATGCTGGTTCTGAGGGTGGCACGCTGCTACGAATAAGAGTGTGATGAGATGTTGGTTCTGATGGGGGCAAGCTGCTACGGCTTAAACTGTAAGGAGATGCTGGTCCTGAGTGGAGCACGCTGCTACGGCTTAGTGTGTAATGAGATGCTGGTTTTGAGGGTGACACGCTGCTACGACTTAGTGTGTAATGAGATGCTGGTTCTGAGTGTCACACTGCTACGACTAAGAGTGTAATGAAATGCTGGTTCTGAGGGAGGCACGAAGGCTGATCAGATTGAAAGAAGCTCGTGTAGAGGACCCATGCATGTAGGAACATAAATAGAACTCGTCACTAAATGATCGCAAGCGTCAACGAAGAAACACTGGGAAAACATTGCACAAAAACTTCTGCGCTACTCAGAGGTAAAATGAATTAATTTACTGTTATCAGAAGAGTTTGACGGAGATTACTTGCTTGTCAATGGGTGTCTTTGCAATATATTGAAGCTGGTTACGTCAGCCTCTTCCAAAGCATTCTCTTGCTAATAAATCAGTGTGGACATATGTTGCCCTTAAATTTCTACAGTTAAATTCCATTCTCTTCTTCATTGAAAACTGTACATTCAAAATTATTGGTTGAAAAAAAAATAAAAACAAAGGCCCCATTTTCGTCAAGACAACATTTTTACAGCAATTGGCTTTGAACCCAGGTTCCTGTTTCGAGTCCAAAACGGATGCCACAATACGCTCTGCAGTGGGTAGGTGGTGATGGATTAAAGCTCACAGAACTCACCGATGCTACAATAAGGTCTGAAGTGGGTAGGTGGTGATGGGATTACAGCTCACAGAACTCACGGATTCCACAATACGCTCTGAAGTGGGTAGATGGTGATGGGATTACAGCTCACAGAACTCAGATTGAATGTCTGAGATGTTGACGTAAATTATTTGAGAGGCGCAAACTTTTTTTTTCTTTAGATTATATCGAAAAATTGTGATTGATCTTAATATCAGTGGTAATCGTGAAATGTACATTTTTTTCATGTGTATCAATTAACATTAATTTATTTGTTATTCTTCGTAATAATTTTAACAAAATCACTGTTTCTCCAACAGTATAGGCCGCGGCGCACTCCAATATCGGGAAAATAATTTTATTGCAGAAGCGTTTAGGAGGGATTAAAAGAGCGAAGCACTTGATCCAATAATAAAAGTATAACGAAACTTAATGTCCAAAATAAAACATTTGGTGCAACAGATTTCAACGGCGGGCAAGTACATGAGCATAACGGTCATATTGGCACAACTTGAATGTTGCGAAACAATAACAGTCTTTCTCTTGCCTAACGGGTCCATCTGCCAGCATGTCGATAACAGAAAGATCTCAAAGTATCAGTCAAGGTCGGAGTGGACAATGAGCAATTAAGGGAATTTTTCACACCTTCAATCAAAACTAGTGGTATAGAATAACGAATATAAAAATACTATAAAAATCGATTTGCCGTAGCTAAGCTTCAGTGATATCACGTCTTGATCTTCCACATGACTGCGTGAAGAAACGACGGGTTTGATGTCCAGCTTGCCAATGCTCGACTCATAGAGGCCATTTGTCAAGAACCTTCTGTACGAACGCTCGGAAATGTTCAATTCAACACTAAGTCGCATGCATATATTTACATTCATAACGGATAAATACGTTTGGGAATATTTGCGATTGTGCCCGTCAAAAACTTCTTGGATTTTATTTTATTTGAAAGATACAGCAACTGGAGAACACAAAGCGCATGAAATCATCCTAGCTTTGTTGCAATTGCAAAATTTCTTGAAGTTGTCCCAGTCCCCGGAAATATGAATAAATTTGCCGTTTGTTTTAGGGCATCCTGAAACAAAAATGATCCTGAAACAATAATCCGGTCAAATATTTGTTAGCACTAGGAGTGTTTGGAAGGCCCTGTAAGAGATGAACCACGCGAAATATAAAATTCCAAACTTGGATTGAATTGATTCAGTACCGTTTATATTGATAGCATTATTAGGATTTCACAAAAAAAACGTAAATGCTACTCTACGACTAAGAAGATAGCAAATTCGGCCGACAGTAAGGTAAAAATCTTGACTACTTTGAGAAAATCGAATTCGCTTTGGAATAAAATGGCATGAAATGGCACCAGCAGTGTAGTGGAATGTAATCCGTGATAGACTCAAGTCCAAGAAGGTGTGTGTTTTAGCCTGTAGGATAGAATGAAGACGCACAACTCAAAATCTTTGAACTCGTTTACAACGCTATAGACGAAAAATTGTCCATCATTAATCGTGCTACTGGACCTTCATAAATCATTTGATAGAGTCAATCATGACATCTTACTGAAAAAAAACGTTCACAACTGAACATCCATACGTCCTAGTTTGAAAGCTACCTTAGGCATCGATCCCAATCGGTCGTGCTAGACAGAGAGAATACATCATCTCCATGACCGGTAAACCTTGGAGTTCCACAACGATCGATTCTCGGACCGGTTCTTTTCCTTATGTTTATTAATGACATTAACTGTGGAAACCCTCTAGACCACGCCAGAATGACAATGAATGCTGATGAGGTTCAGTTGTTTTTCGTAAGGCCGGACACCGATTTGAAAAGCTGAAGGAGAATGCGGGAACTGCGTTGAACCACATATGTGATTGGGATTCTTTATAGGGGCTCAAAGTTATTACAAATAAGACCCAGTGCATTATCCTCGGATCAAAAACAAATGCAAGGAGAGTACCCGAGAATTTTGTTATTGACTATATGAGCACAAAAATCTCGCTCGATGACGAAGCCAAAAGTCTAGGACATCAAGTTGGAAAACTGTGTTCCAAACTGAATGGTAAACTCATGTTTCTCAATCGAACAAAAAAAAACTCGACTTCAAGTCTAGACTACTTGCAATCAACGCTCTGATTTGTTCACTTTCAAACTACTGCCCTACGATATGGGGAAAGTGCACGAAAACATTACTCTCAGACATTCAACGTAGCATAAACTTCACCGCAAAGGTAGCTCACTCAAAAGAGTGATCACGTTAGGCCAATCATACAAAAACTTGGCTGATTGAATATTCATGAACGACTAGAGCTCAGTGAAGCTGTACGGGTTTTTTAAATCCATAATAAGCTCTCATGTTCAAATGGTATTGTGTGATCAACGCGTAAAGCAGCCCATCAACGATCTACACGGAACGAAAATAATATTGACACTGAGTTCAGGAGAACAGAGACTGGCTCCAACGCTTTCACTATTTCAGGTTCAAAATTTTTCATCAATCTACCGGCTAATATTCAAAATTGCGCTGCCGTATCCTCTTTACACCACTCTATTACTTGCCTGCCGGCAGAGGCTGACAGAGTGAAACAACTGATTTTGATGAACAAGAAACAGATCGTGAAAAACTGTATTCGTTGGCTCGCACAAAACAACAATAGTATCATTCTGTCCACAGAATACAAATATAATTTTCCTGAGTAACATAAAGCAAATACTCTGTTTTCATAACATCTCTTTGTCTTCGAACAAATCGTAGCACTGTTAGTTTGTTTGTTCTTTTGTTATGGCACTGGCTCTATCCCATACAGACCCACCCTCGCCGTCCCATTCATAGCTACCCAATGTATGGAGTTGCAAATCCGAATTAAGAATTCACACAAATTATTGAACAAAGAATTTCAATGTGTTATCGCAATACCTTATGTCATCAAGAAATCGGCACTTTAAACTCACTTTGATAGCTCATTCGTCGAGACATGTTTCGGAAAATCGTATTCTTATGTTCAGATAGCAAAGCAAGATGTGTCCACAGTGTTCATGCCTCGTCTCAATTACTCAGTTACACGATGTGACGAATTCCTTTAGGTTAAATATTATTTATTTCATGAAATGATGGTCTTAGCTGGTCATTCTACTCAACGTTTATTTTACTGTGTATAAATTTATTGCAAGAAATAACAACATGTCGTTCTGTAGCCCGTCATGTAAATTAAAGGAAGTCGAAGGCAATAAAAATTGCCGGTAGACACTTATCAATGGCCGACGGGCTTGTGAGTTCGCCCGACCCAGGAGAGGTCTAGGGTGTTGACCCAACGTGACACTCACCCACTACTCAGTTGACTGGGTCTGGGAGATGATATATTTACCGCTACCTTCCATACGCTGAAGTTCTACGTGTGGGGAATTTAAACACCAGACAAACCATCAAAAAACTATTTTATTATAATCATGAGAAGTCCGGAGACTGGAGTGAATTTACTACCCGCACACAAATGACACAGCCTATCTATAATATGCACCCCGGTGCTAATGGGTACCACCGCTATAATATATATGCACAGTAATGTGCGTAAGTAGGAAAACACCAACAGTACAAATGAACCATAGTAAATAGGTTAATACAGGTGCATAATGGGTACCACCGCTATAATATGTATGCACAGTTATGTGCGTAAGTAAGAAAACACCAACAGTAAAAAGGAACCACAGTAAACAGATTAATACATATCGTTAAATCTTCACACGGTCACGTAAAAAAAGAGAAACGGTCGCTATCTTAGTTTCACATGCGCGACTCAAAAAATATCGCTCTCCAAATTACAACTGGCGCTAATCCTCTGAACAACAGACAAGGTATAGTAACGAGTTATCCCTCGTAGATATAGAAATAGTGACCAAGTAACGCTCACCCGGGTCAGTGACCTGTTCCTAGGCCCTCGTGTCGGTGAAGGAGCTCCCTGCGTACAGCACGTCCAGCGATGCTGGATTTACTGGACACCTCTGGCGTTGAATTTGTATGCACGTTGTGGATAAGGAATGTCTTTGAAATCTTTTCTCGTCTTCGAACTCGGGGGTCTATAGTGACTGCTACTGGAACTATGACACCTGGGAGCACTGGAAACGTCTTTATAAATCTTGGACTCGTCGTTGGACTCTGGGATGTCTATAGTAGACGAAAACTATGGCACCACGGACACTGGAAACGTCTTTATAAATCTTGGACTCGTCGTCGGACTCTGGGATGTCTATAGTAAACGAAAACTATGACACCACGGACACTGGAAACGTCTTTGGCAGCGATGAGCTTAGCAAATTACTCGGGCGGCAGGACGTGTGAACCCGACGTGTCTCTCACATTTCGTGTGCTTGAGAGAATAAAACCTCCCATTACTCGGTGACACTGCCTTATATAGTCTGAAAAGTGACGTCAGCGCCCACTACTCGCTTGGGAACAGCTCGCCGGCCACTCCTTTAGTCCGAGGTTAGTCTAATGTCGCAGTTATACTTGCTAATAACACATATAAGCAATGAATAGGCTTAGGGCCAACATCCTATCGGTTACACGGCAAACAGCCTTAACGAAACTTAAACATAACCTTACAATCAGCAGCCTCTGCTCTAAACCATCCTGCAGCTCAGCACTTGATGATCGGTTGCCAAGGGATCGTTGGCCTATCCGCACGTAACAAAACAACTCATTGCCAGCCTTTCGACCGTGCCTACAATGTCACACCTAACACAATCGAAGCCCTTTATATTCATGATTAAGACTCTAAGGCCTCCAGACTCGTAGCAGGGTCCTCGCCCGGTCAGTCCCCTGTTTAACACAACAGGAGCGCTGGCCGTGCAGTTTTTCAGTTGCAGGCGCCAGTTTTCCCTGAGAAACCGGTCGCGGTGTGTACATAATTGCTGCTGACCTCGGCGTTCTTAGGCAGACGGCGGCTGCCTGGTCAGGTCCGTGTCTGTATCCCGCACGGTATCTTTCAAGGTATCCGTATCTTGCAATCTGTATCCAGCACGCAGGGTCCTGCTACTCCTTCCCCTTGGATCTGGACTCGGGATGTTTCAAGTCCGGGCCAGGCCGAAGCTTGTGGGTGCTGGACAGATCAGATGGTGTGAATCGATTCCACCAGCACCTCCCATGACTGAGTGTGGCTGTTCGTGACGGAGCGGATGCTGTCACATTCGACCTCGCGGTCGCTGTGCACATGTGAGCGGGCGGCAATTCAAGGCGCCCCGGCGGGGTCATCCCGTCCGGCCCTCACTATTCTCCGGAGCGACTCGTCCTACTGCGTCCACATCGGCTCGACAATCATCTGTGGACAGAAGTTCCAACGGGATCAGAGTGGACCTGGGAGGCTTGTAAGGCACAAAATTATTTAATGGGTACAAAGAAGGTCGGGCAGGCTGAGGGGATGGGGCAGGGAACAATCTGGGCGTCCTGTGAGACGAATGACAATTTGATGGAAAAATTGCGTCAGACCGCCTGCACCGCCTACAATATTTACGTACTACGTAGCTAAATACAACCAATACTAATAGGATCGCCAGTAATGTCAATCCCCCTACACTATATTTGTGGCGTTCCGTGTGAACAGACGTAAGCACATCGACTATATCAGCCGAGCTATTCATGGTAATTTTGACGTTTGAGAGTTCCCGCAGGATGCTGTCTATTATTGGCATCGGCCCCGAAGTTGGTAACCGGATGCGGGGAATGGGAATCGGGACTAATACCCTGTCGATCGAGGTGTAAACATGACGCACCGTGGACACATTGAAAGAGGGTGCTGCTAGCGAACATGGGGCGTTTAATACATAAGCGCCTTTCAATTCTACATATTCGGGTTTTACCCCCTTATCATGACAGTCCAGCATTGCCCATTCCTGTCGGGGTATGAATAAACAATAATTCCGTCCCATCTGTCGAGTTAGCACACGGGTAAGGTTTACGCGCTTCATCTCACAATGAAGTTGTGAGGCATTTAACACGCTCTCTACTGAACAAGAAGGGTTGACCTCGACACTCAGCTGTATTGTAAGTGAGCATACATACTTGTCCTCCCTCACCGCACACCTCCCCAGATCAAGGTTCTCTTCAAACGTCTTCCTGTCGCTCGTTATAGCCACGTTCTTGGCTAAGTTACTAGTCACGTAAGTTCGGTTTGTGTCCGAGTCTTCCACTAGAAACGTTTCCAGCGTAACTACGGACATCGCTTGCTTCGAAACAAAGGGTAGGAGTAGAGCATAGGTCTCGTCCTCCATCACTGGTTTTAACTCAAGCATCGACAGCGCGTTTGTAAAGTTCCCCTCGGAAAAAGCGTACGGGAACGAGTAGGCGTCCCTGAATAAGGTTATACCCTCATCCGCAAGTGCTCTTAGTTGATCGTATCCCAAAATTTCTGGCACTGCTCATAACCTCAAAAAAGCAGCCTTATCATCGACGTCCATGGACACTAGGAGAAGGTACTGAATTCCCTCCCGAAGATTGATGACGCCGTTTGTGACGGTTACATACAGGTTCAACTCACTAAACTGTTGGTGGAACCTCTCGAGCACGGTCTGAGCCGCCGTGGCCTGATCAACAAGTGTGGTATGAGTGACTTGGACATGATGGAAGTTTACGTTAATCTTTTGGATGGAAGTTATCACACCCTGGTTCGCATCTGCGAATTTATCCCTCAAATCTTCAATGTCCTTCTCCGCTGCCACTCCCAGCACAGATTTTAACAGGTCACCGCCAATATTCAGCAACCCTCGCCTCTTCCAAACAACATTTCTTGTCTCCTCCCCCTCTGCGGTTACACTACTTGACATAGACGTCGGCCTTATTTGTCCCTTCGTTGCATCTGTCATCCTCGCCTTAGCGCGGCCCAACTTTCTCCGCCAATCTCGTTCTAGCGCACGTAGCAAAAGGGAATTTAAGAGGCGCAACACCTCTTGGCCCGCGCGTGTTAGCAACACCCGGAATTGATATGACATTGCATGGATTGCATCAAGGACAGCCGCCTGATGGGCCTGGGTCATTGACAACAATCCCAACGCGTCAACCAATTGTACTGCCCTCTCGAACAGCTCAGCTGCTGACCGTGCGACGAAGGATTTCGTTTGATACTCCAGTCGCACGACCAGCTACCCTTGCACGAAGGTCACCGTACCGCCGGCCAAAGCGATCACTCCATTCTCCGGCACATGCACCCCATCATCAGCCCCCTCCATACTTCCCCGGCTTGGAGCGTCAGGCGCCCCAAAAGGAAGCAGCACCAGAAGAAGCAGAGGCATGAGTTGTAGGACCAACATTTCGCCCACAAACAACAAAAAATAGGTCTTAATTTTAACTTATACACTAGACTCTATATATCAATAAAAAACATGAGCGCATAAAAAAATACAGGTATTGGTTATGTCTATATATAAGACGGCCGTACAGGTTTCCTCAACGGAGAGAAACGTGTTCGTCGTCTGGAATTCGCCGTGAACGAGTAACAATTAGTTCACGTGCGAATGGAGGCCTATCCATGACTTCCACTACTTGCACATCTACACCTACAAGGGGTGTCCTGAGCTGCAAGAGATTTGGGAACAGGTGTCCCCTCCTCCTCGCTGTCAACTCCTGCGGTTGGTTCGTCCAACCCCTCATACCCGCCTTCCCCGTAGCCTCGACAAGGCCTCAGTACGCGGGGGGGGGGGAAGGCATGGCAAAATATCATCTAAATAGACTTTGCAAATTCTATCCAAAATGACATGTTGTAAGGTGTAGTTGTATGGTGAATGTATTTTTATGATCACGAACGGTCCTTCCCATCTGGGTGACAGCTTTGGATATTCTGTTGGTTTCGGGTGATATTTGGCGTAGACTCTCTGGTTCGGAACTAGTTTTTCGCAATCCTTTGCATGCACGTTGTGTTTCTGTTGGTATTTAAGTAGTTCGTTATACATGTGATTTCTGACGAATGCATGAGCCATTTTGGTCTGTCTCACGCGAATTCCTGAACCTTCGTAGTTTTGCAGAGGCTCAAACGGTTCTGGACCGTCCCACAAAGCTACGTGTTCCCGGTCGTAACCGAACAGAACATAATGAGGATTATCGCCAATGGTGTTATTCAACGCTGTATTGGTGGCGATCATGAGTTCGGGAAGAAACAAATCCCATTCCGGCGAGAACTCTCCGCCATAAATACGCAACAATTTTGCAATTGAAAAATTTCGATTTTCCACGGTCCCGTTTGCGGCCGCTCGATACGGGATAATGTTCACCTTTTTGACGTGGAAATGTTCGCACAGGTGCCTCATCACCTCGCTCAGAAACTCCAATGCATTATCTGATTTAAGTCGGGACGGAGCGCCGTAGTGCGCGAACAACTGTTCTCTGAGGGCACGCTCAACGGTCTCAGATGATCGGACAGGGATCGGTACTGTCACTAAGTATCGTGTGAGAAAATCAACAAATGTGAGAATGTACCTATTACCAGAACTAGTGATTGGGAGTGGTCCCATGATGTCCATTCCGACCTCTGCCCACGGTCTTTGTGGCAATGGGTAAGTTCGGACAGGAGTGCTCTGAGCAGGCAAATGATTGTACCTCTGACACTCCGCGCAACACTTAATTATTTCAGTGGCCAAAGTGACCATGCTTTAAAAGTAGAAATGAGTCCGAAGTTTGATTAGGGTTTTGTCCACCCCGAGATGTCCGAATTTAAACAAATCGTGGCATAACAGTACAGCTCTTTGGATTAATGTTTGTGGTACGACCACTGTCCAGTATGTGGCCTCTTCGCCGCACCTTTGAACAGTGATACGTCGGTGCAGAATATTGCTACTCATCATGTAGCTCTCCAAATCCTGAGGAGAGCCTGTATGTGTTGTGATGGGTGTTTCAGTAGTTAAGTGTGTAATGTATGTGGCTAAATGTGGGTCCTTTCTCTGTTCTTTAATCAATTCTTCTACCGTCCAGGCCAGTGCGGGGACTCGTTCCTTCAGAATTTTCGGAAGAGTTTTACCTTCCTGCACGCTGGCGATGTGTGACGGCATTTATTCGTAATCTTCTTTATCGGCTATCTCTTTCAGATCTTCACCATCCTTCTCCAATGCGGGAAGACTGTAAGGGGTGCGTGACAATGCATCGGCTAGGTTATTCAATTTGCCCGTCACATACACCACCTTTGGACTGTACTCCTGTGTCAATACCGCCCACGTGCCCAGCGCACCTTCTGGCAAACATTTTTTGAATAGAAACGACAGTGGACGATGATCTGTGTAGATAGTAATTTCGTAACCGTATACCAGGTAACGAAATGTCTTGAGGGCCCATAGGACTGCTAGGGTTCTCTCTTGGTAGTGGAATAACGGTGTTCTGTCTTTGACAGAGATCTTGAAACGTACGAGATCGGGTGTAATTTACTACTGGAATCGGGTTGCATCAACACGGTTCCCAGTCCAACATTTGACGCATCGGTAAACATGTAAAATGGCACGGAAAAATTTGGGAAACTGAGCACCGGCGCCTTCATCAAACATTCTTTTAACAATTGCATGGATTCCTGCTGTTCAGGCTTCCATACGAATGGTTGACCCTTTTATAACAATTTGTTTAACGGGTAGGCAATACGTGAGAACTCTGATACAAAACTCCTGAAGTAACTCAGCAACCCGAGGAATGACCTGACTTGGTCTGCGTTCGTGGGAGTTGGACAAATCCTGATGGCGTCAAGGTGATCCGGGTGCATCTGGATCCCTTCGGGACTTACAAGATGTCCCAAGAATTTGATATTTCTCTTTAAGAATTCCCATTTGCTTAGCTTTGCACGCAGGGATGCCGTGCGCAATTTTTGTAGCACTTTCTCCATGGATATCAAATGAGCGTCGATAGTTGGTGACGCTATGATTATGTCGTCTAGATACACCCGAGCGTGAATACCCAACGCTTCTCAGAGTACTAGAGCGATGCATTTGGAAATAGCTTGGGGGCAAATTCAGGCCCAAAGGGCATTACCCGGAAATGGAAATGTTTTTTCCGAGTAGTGAAAGCGGTCTTTTCTTGGTCTTGTTCGGCCACCGGCATTTGCCAGAAGGCACTCTCCAGATCCACCGAGGAGAAAAACTCGGCGTTTGACAAGGACTGCAGCAATTCTGGTATCCTCGGAAGTGGATGGCGCGAACCGGAAACGGATAACCGATTCAATTGACGGAAATCAATACAACAGCGTGGTGTTCCTTCCTTCTTCCTGACAATAATCATTGGGAATTCCATGCACTGTCCGATGGAACGATAACTCCCCGATCAAGCATGTCATCAATCAAGCCGTCCAACTCGGCTAGTTGTGAATGTGGTAGTGGATATTGTCGTTGGTTCGCGATCCCGGCTTCCGGATCAGCGGGTATCATGCATTCCATAACGCTAGTCCTTCCTAGTGGTTCTCCAGGCTTTGCGACAACGTCGCGATATTTATTGAGGAGTCGGAAGAGTTTCCCGCGAAGTGGGGGATCAGCTGGGGTCTCCACTTCGTCTTCCATTATGGGTGGCAGTCCTTTTAATTCGAATGTTTTGACCACCGATGGTTTATTCGTACTTTGATGAATCACATTGGTGTTCTCGATGCACGCTCCCAGAGTCCATCCGGTTGAGTAATATTCCAAATCTCTCAACGAGGTCCATGCGGCCAGCCGCGTTCCTTTAAGCACCTTCAAGTCCGTAGGAGAGGCATTGAGCAATAGTAGCAGTACTGATCCTTCCTTAATTTTTATCAGAGCCTCGGACACCAACAGACCAGAGTCCGCTGAACCGCGATGAACTGTGTACCCGCCACCGGGAATTTTTGTATGGGCTCGAACTATTCGCTGTTCGAGTGGTCCAATCTCAAAAGTATCCGCGGCGTGCACAACACGCTCTGTCATGGGTTTGGTTGGGGTAATGGGGGTATATGTAGAGTCAATTCGAAGCAATTTCGGGTGTTCTGCTATGGTGTTCGTGTTGTATATTAGCAGAGGCTGATTTAAGTCACTAATGGGGATGTTATATGTTTTATGGTTAGTTTCTATTGCTAAGAATTTATTGGAAAAATCAATTTTTGCCCGATGCTTATCCAGAAGGTCTGTGCGAATCAATAGCTCATAAGGAACTGTATGGCATTTATCAATTACGACCACCTGATGGGTGTAAGATACTTGGTTTTTCGCTTGAGGGGCTGAATTGGACGAACCACTCGCTGTTGAGTTACACACATTTGTTTTTACTGTAATTTGAATGTTTCGTGTACCCAACACGGGTATGGCCTGTCCGTTAAAGTCAGTCAGTCGGGATCCCCATGGGGTCAATGACCTAGACAGATCCTCAAGCACTCCAGCCTTAATGATTGTCTTACCGGCTCCCGTATCTAACAACTCAGTAACACGTCGACCATTCACCACCATGGTGACCATTGGAATCCGGATTTCCTTTTCCGAATATGAAGAGCTATAAACAGCTTGCTCATTTATCACCAACAACCGGTGACTTTTACTATCCTTACCGTGACCACCTTGTTGTTGTAACACACAACACTGTCCTGCTACTGACAAAGGGTTCTCAGGATCATTAAGAGGCTTAACCGTACACGTACCATGTAACGAGGTGATCAGTCCCGCAAGGGTACCCTTGGAAGCATACGCTGAATGTTGTTCTCCCAATTTGGAGAGACAATTAGAGTCCATCGATCTAACAGAGACATCAAGGAAATTTGAGGCTAGCTGTGCCATCCTCGTGCCGGACCTCCCTGAAAAGGGGCCTGTCTCGGACTTCCCACCGGTAGTTTATTTTTATCGGGTAATCTCATCGCAAAATGCCCCAACCTGCCACAGCTGAAACACTCCACATGTTGATTTGGAGCATTTCGGCAGTCGTCCAGAGTGTGTCATGTGCCTTTGCACTGGATACACCTCTTTTCCGAATATCCTACCTGATTTGCTTCATAGCCCTCTTCTGGCTCTCCCTTATACGAGACTATCTCCACACACGGGTTCTCCGTTTCTTGACTAGTTGTATCTCCACCAACCATATTTACAGAGGAGGGCCTTCGTCCAAAGCCTCGTCGAGGGTATCCCCGACTACGTGTTATACCTCTCAGGTTCCCAACACCACCACCACCACCACCACCATACCGTGTGGGAAAACCACGGCAAACTGGGTTGTAAACCATATTATCTCGGCCCGGCCTGTCCTGCAGATAACTCCCTGGACCTTGCAGGATTGCATTTATTCTCATAACATCCGTCGTCTCTCCAGTCATCTCATCCTTAGAGTCATTCAATGTTTGTCTCAAAACTTCCTGGACGCTAAAAGTCCTGAATGCTACCTGTCTATTTTCGTACGCGTCCGTCCGTCCCGGCATCGCACCAACTTTGTCTAATACAGTTTTCGTCAAGGTTATCGTCGTAGTAGCTGCAGTAGCGTCACGCATAGTCTTATTATATACAGACTCAGTCAACCGTGGCGCCATCAAAAGTACGTACAGCGCGTCCACGAGAACTTTCTTCCCTGAGCGCTGGTCCGCTGCACATCAAAGTTCGGCCTCCCGTAGTAGAGGTCGACGAATTTTTTTATTGCTTCGAATAAGCGGGCATGATTCCGCGCTGCGGCTTCATTTACAGAGATTACGTTAACTGACAACAACTCTTGTGCTGCTGCTAGTAACGATAATTGAGTTGACGTTTTATATGTCTTCAGAAACTCATTCTCTAATACTTCGAAATTATATTTTGGAACTTCCGGGAGTTCAGCCAAAGTATCGAATTTCAGCAGGGTATCCCTCGCATCCCCCACTGAGGGATGCAAGTTTAACCGGAACTGCTGATTGATCTATGCCAACTCCGTAATCCCATTTGCTCCACAAAATGTTTTAACAGCACGTATGTAACACTCTATGGAGGGCCCTGCGTACCATGATGTGTGGTCGCTTTCTCTCCGTCGTCCCGTGAAGCGGGGTATCTTATCCCCTTGAATTAAGTTAATCTGCGGTGTAACGGGAGCCGTCATCGCGTCCACTCGTTCCAATAACTCACTCTGTCTGTTCCCGCTCCCACATCTGAAACGAATCACCACTCCACCACGTCGGGTACCACTAACCCTAGCAGATAGTCGGGTACGGTCCCTGAGTTGCGTAGAACTGTCACGTACCAACTCGTCCAATGATGATTCACTCAGCCGTCGCGAATCGTCCATAAACTATCATTAATATTTTATGTTTGCCACATATTTGATAAAATTTTAATGACACTATCAAACTTCAATATTTTCCTATGTATTTAGTACTTCACTTTAGTGTCCTTTGCTGAATGAAAACGCATTAAGCAGCCGCAAAGCAAAGCGCTACCAGCAAAATTTGTCTTAATGACCGTGACCCACATCTCTCTCTCTCGTTAAAACAAATACACGATCTCATCTGAGTTTAGTTGTTCATAACAAAAAATCACACGTCCTGCAGCCACTCGTTGCCAAGCCCTCCTTTTTCAGCCAATGAACAAATGTTCACCTCCACTTGCAAGGAGCGAGAGAGAGTGAGTGGTCTGGACCTTGAGCTTGCACTGGTTTACACCCACTAAACTTAAACTCCACTGATGCAATAGTTATGTTACACAAACCCACACATAGATGCAGCGTTGTACGGAAAATAATGGAAACAGTGAAACAGAGAATCACACTCTGATTTACTTGTGACTTGTGAGGTATATCAATCTTCACTCGGGGTACCAGTATGTAGCCCGCCATGTAAATTAAAGGAAGTCGAAGGCAATACAAATTGCCGATAGACACTTAACAATGGCCGACGGGCTTGTTAGTTCGCCCGACCCAGGAGAGGTCTAGGGTGTTGACCCAACGCGACACTCACCCGCTACTCAGTTGAGTGGGTCTGGGAGATTATATATTTACCGCTACCTTCCATACGCTGAAATTCTACGTGTGGGGAATTCAAACACTAGACAAACCATCAAAAAACTCTATTTTATTATAATCAAGAGAAGTCCGGAGACTGAAGTGAATTTACTACCCGCGCACAAATGACACAGCCTATCTATAATATGCACCCCGGTGCATAATGGGTACCACCGCTATAATATATATGCACAGTAATGTGCGTAAGTAGGAAAACACCAACAGTAAAAAATGAAGCGCAGTAAATAGGTTAATACATATCGTTAAATCTTCACACGGTCACGTAAAAAAAGGGAAACGGTCGCTATCTTAGTTTCACATACGAGACTTAAAAAATATCGCTCTCCAAATTACAATTGGCGCTAATCCTTTGAACAACAGACAGGGTATAGTAACGAGTTATCCCTCGTAGATGTAGAAATAGAGACCAAGTAACGCTCACCCGGGTCAGTGACCTGTTCCTAGGCCCTCGTGTCGGTGAAGGAGCTCCCTACGTACAGCACGACCAGCGATGCTGGATTTACTGGACACCTCTGGCGTTGAATTTGGATGCACGTTGTAGATAAAGAATGTCTTTGAAATCTTTTCTCGTCGTCGAACTCGGTGGTCTATAGTGATTGCTACTGGAACTATGACACCTGGGAGCACTGGAAACGTCTTTATAAATCTTGGACTCGTCATCAAACTCTGGGATGTCTATAGTAGACGAAACCTATGATACCACGGACACTGGAAACGTCTTTATAAATCTTGGACTCGTCGTCGAACTCTGGGATGTCTATAGTAAACGAAAACTATGACACCACGGACACTGGAAACGTCTTTGACAGCGAAGGGCTTAGCAATTTACTCGGGCGGCAGGACGTGTGAACCCGACGTGTCTCTCACATTTCGTGTGCGTGAGAGAATAAATCCTCCCGTTACTCGGTGACACTGCCTTATTTAGTCCAAAACGTGACGTCAGCGCCCACTACTCGCTTGGGAACAGCTCGCCGGCCACTCTTTAGACCGAGGTTAGTCCAATGTCGCAGTTATACTAGCTAATAACACATATAAGTAACAAATAGGCTTAGGGCCAACATCCTATCGGTTACACGGCAAACAGCCTTAACGAAACTTAAACAAAACCTTACAATCAGCAGCCTCTGCTCTAAACCATCCTGCAGCTCAACACTTGATGATCGATTGCTAAGGGATCGCTGGCCTATCCGCACGTAACAAAACAGCTCATTGCCAGCCTCTCGACCGTGCCTACAATTTCACACCTAACTCAATCAAAGCCCTTTCTATTCATGATTAAGACCCAAAGGCCTCCAGACTCGTGGCAGCGTCCTCGCTCGGTCAGTCCCCTGTTTACCATAACAGGAGCGCTGGCTGTGCAGTTTTTCAGTTGCAGGCGCCAGTTCTCCCCGACAAACCGGTCGCGGTGTGTACATAATTGCTGCTGACCTCGGCGTTCTTGAGCAGAGGGCAGCTGCCTGATCAGGTCCGTGTTTGTATCCCGCACGGTATCCTTCAAGGTATCCGTATCTTGGAATCTGTATCCAGCCCGGGTCCTGGTACGGTTCTGTATCAATAGACCTTTTCTCATTTTAGATGGTAAAATGTAGATACTTCCGAACTAAATGCACAAGAGTTTAAAAAACACAAACAAAAATACCAGTCTCCATGATGTCCTCAGCTGCTGCGAGAGAATGAACGTGCCCATTTGTTACATTGAACCAGCAGGTCCAATAGGTAACCAAATACATTACACAATAGCGTTGCACCCTGATTTAATGTTTACCATATGATACATTATTCGATAAGGCTGTACCCCGAATTTAAATGTGTATTATAGAATTGTGACACACGAAGGTACTCATTTGTTCTTTAGAACTGCATGATGAGCCTGCCTGATCATCATACATATTTCCAGATTCATCGTGTATAGATATGTGTAGTATTATTTTACTGAATAGAATACCGTTGCTTTTTGTGTATGAATAAAACAATCATTCATTCATTGTGCGCCCATGTTCAGCTATGGAAGTAAGATGCTCATTACCGTTCACACGCGGGCCCATTTTCTCCGTTACATGTTGTAATACATCGTATAAAGGTTACTAAACACGAGTTGACAGTCTTGGCATATAATTGTACGTATTTTTGATTTTATGTATATTCAAGTACAAAATTAGAACTTAAAAACAATATCTCACCGTGTATGTTCGAATAAAGATTTTTTTCTGTCATCTATATGCTCGCCGCCATTTATACACACGGTCTTTTTTCGCTCAATAACACGTTGTGATGAACTTGATTCGGATCCTCTGAGTTGATGGTCATTTTATTCACTACACGTACTTTATATACGTGTACATTTATGTATAACTTCAGGGTTAAGAGAAACCATACTGCTCATGTATGAATACAATTTTTAATTTTCTTTTTTTTTCTTCCTTATAACATATCACAGCCACTCACCGTTCGAGGTGAAGACTGGCATACACTAGGAAGATCTTCCATCGACCAGCGCCTGAATAGGTCGGCGGAACGCTTTCATGAGTGTGTTAGGCGCATGCTTGTGGCATATCTGGCATCACACATCAATCAGTGCCTGGCTCTCCTGTTAAACCTTTTTATGACCTTTTAACTTCAAAACATTTTTGATTCTGAATCAGATAGTGCAGCAAAACTGTCTGCGTTGCTTGCTCATACCGCGGCTCATGAAGGGATGCAGTTCATGGTGGGGCACCGGGCAGTTACGGTCTGCCCATCAATTAGGCAATGACTTCGTGATGCTATACGGTACTCGTTCCGTGTTGTTACACGGTACTCGCTCCCTGTTGCTGCACGGAACTCGCTCCGTGTTTCTACACACTACTCGCCCCAAATTGCTGCACGGTGCTCACTCCGTGTAGCCCCACGCTAGTCGCTCCGTGTTGCTACACGGTACTCGCTCCGTGTTGATACACGGTACTCGCTCCGAGTTGCTGCACGGTACCTGCTCCGTGTTGCTGCACGGTACTCGTTCCGCGTTGCTGCGCGTTACTCGCTTCGTGTTGTACACGGTACTCGCTCCGTGTAGCTGCACGGCACTCGATCCGTGTTGCTACGCGGTACTCGCTTCATGTTGCTACACGGTACTCGCTCCGTGTTGCTACACGGTACTCGCTCCATGTTGATGCACGGTACTCGCTCCGTGTTGCAGTACGGTATCGCTCCGTGTTGCTGCACGGTACACGCTCCCTGTTGCTGCACGGTACTCGCTCCCTGTTGCTGCACGGTACTCGCTCTGTGTTGATACACAGTACTTGCTCCGTGTTGCTTCACGGTGTTCACTTCGTGTTGCTACACGGTACTCGCACCGTATTGCTTCACGGCGTTTACTTCGTGTTTCTACACGGTACTCGCTCCGTGTTGATATACGGTACTCGTTCCTTTTGCTGCACGGAACTAGCTCCGTGTTGCTACACGGTACTCGTTCCATGTAGCTGCACGGTTCTCACTCCGTGTTGCTGCACGATGCTAACTCCGTGTTGCTGCACGGTGCTCACTCCGTGTTGCTGCACGGTACTCCCTCCGTGTTGCTGCACGGTGCTCACTCCGTGATGCTACACGGTACTCGATCCGTCTTGCTACTTGGTACTCGATCCGTCTTGCTACACGGTACTTGTTCCGTGTTGCTACACGGTACTCGCTCCGTGTTGCTGCACGGTACTCGCTCTGTGTTGCCTTGCGGTACTCCCTCCGTGTTGCTGTTCGGTACTCGCTCCGTGTTGCTGCACGTTACTCGCTCCGTGTTGCTACAAGGTACTCGCTACGTGTTGCTACACGGTACTCGTTCCGTGTTTCTGCAAGGTACTTGCTCTGTGTTTCTGCAAGGTACTTGCTCTGTGTTCCTACACGGTACTCGCTGCGTGGTGCTATACGGTAGTCGCCCCGTGTTGATGCACGGTACTCGCTCCGTGTTGCAGTACGGTATCGCTCCGTGTTGCTGCACGGTACTCGCTCCCTGTTGCTGCACGGTACTCGCTCAGTGCTGCTACACAGTACTTGCTCCGTGTTGCTTCACGGTGTTCACTTCGTGTTGCTAAACGGTACTCGCTCCTTGTTGCTGCACGGAACTCGCTCCGTGTTGCTGCACGTTACTCGCTCCGTGTTGCTACAAGGTACTCGCTCCGTGTTGCTACACGGTACTCGTTCCGTGTTTCTGCAAGGTACTTGCTCTGTGTTTCTGCAAGGTACTCGCTGCGTGGTGCTATACGGTAGTCGCTCCGTGTTGCTGCACGGTACTCGCTCTGTGTTGCTGCACGGTACTCGTTCCATGTTGCTGCACGGTACTCGCTCCGGGTTGCTAGACGGTACACGCTCCGTGTTGCTGCACGGAACTCGCTCCGTGTTGCTACACGTTACTCGCTCCGTGTTGCTACAAGGTACTCGCTCCGTGTTGCTACACGGCAATCGATTCGAGTTGCTGCACGGTACAGGCTCCGTGTTGCTGCACGGTACTCGCTCCGTGTTGCTGCACGGTACTCACTCGATATTGCTACACGGTACTCGCTCCGTGTTGCTACACGTTATTTGCTCCGTATTGCTACACGTTGCTTGCTCCCTGTAGCTACACAGTACTCGCTCCGTGTTGCTACACGGTACTCGCTCCCTGCTGATACGCGGTACTCACTCCGTGTTGCTACACGATCCTCGTTCCGTGTTGCTGCACGGTACTCGCTTCGCGTTGCC
>SDVV010004730.1:0-19903 GCA_016164225.1 Gammarus roeselii
ATTATGACGCTGCGGGGGTAAACCAGTGAAAACTGTCGGGCCCTGCTGCCGACGACGGTTCCTCGGACTGCACTCGGGACCCAGAGTGTAAGTTAAGGGGCTACCGGCCGGACCCTTTAGCACAGAAGGGCTAAGTTGTGTGAGTGTGAGCGTATGAGGGTGTGAGGTGCGCCTTGCCGTCGGCCACCCCCCCTTTCTGGGGGATGCAGCCTAGTGTCTGTATCTGTAAAATATACTACCTTCTAGTATGAGTGTAAATGAACAGCCAGGTAGTGGCAGTACTCTATAATATGTACCAATAAGATAATCTATAATATGACAGTAAGATAATCTATACACGTACTCTATAATACGTACCGAAGTTCCTGGCATTAGCTAGCGTAATGTCACAAACCTTTGAAGCGCGAGGGACTATCTACCTTGTACTCAATGAGACGCAAGGTTGGTTAGGGTACCCCACTGCAAATAGGTGCTTGTGCCCGAACACGCATGGAGGGTTCTTGGAGAAATGTAGTTTCGTGCGTGACATTGCTGCAATCTCAGAGACCCTGTTTCCTACTGCGAGAGCGACGAGCAACAGAGTCTTCTGAAAGAGCGCCAATACTGACGTCGTCTGAGTATTGAAGCGAGGAGAGGCGAGAATGTCGAGAACCGGCTCCAGCTTCCCTTGCGGCACGAAACGTCTTTGTGGTGGGTTCTCGTGAAACTGGGCCTCTGCTAGTACCTTGAAGATCGCCTCTTGGGCCGTGACGTCAAACCCATGAAAGAGAGGCAAATGAGTCGCCTTCCTGTAAGCCAAAAACCGTACGAGGAATGAGCCGCTCCTGCTTGCCGGCATAGTGCAGGATCGTCATGAGGGTGGACTGGTTGATGGACTGCACCTTTGTGGCGCCACGCTTGGAAACGAGTCCAGAAGCATTGGTATTGGCGTTTTGTGTACTGCCTGTGTGTGTTGACCAGGGTGTCTGAAAGCGATCTATTGTATTTGATGGTGAACACAGTTTTGATAAATTGAATGCGAGACAACTCGAGAACGGTCGTGACGTGAGAGGCACCTCCCTACCTTCGACGTGCTGGGACACGTCGAGGGCGAGCGAAAAATCGCTGAAGGACGCGACGACCTTGGGCACCCACAGTGCGTTGGGGTGGTCGGGCACCATAAGGACGCTTCTGTAACGGTACGTCTCGAGCTTGTGGAGCATCTGGAGGATCAGGTTGTATGGAGGGAACAGGTAAATTTCCCTTCACTGATTCCAGTCGCATTGGAGAGAAACCACAAAAGCTGCACGTGGGTGATGAAACGGAGCTGCAAATAGTGAGAAGTTGTGGTTTACAGGATGCGCGAAGAGATCTATTTGCCTAGTCCCGCGTAGGGTAGAGAGGCGGGCGAAGCCTTGAGACGTCCGCGTCCACTCCGTTTCTACTGGTAGGAGGCGTGAGAGCCGATCGGCCCAGACGTTCTGCGATCCGGGAAGGTAGGTCGCGAGAAGAAAGAGGAGACGGCGCTGGAGTATCTGTAGGAGCTGTGCTCCAAACTTTTGCCACGCCGGGGCCTTGCTGGAGCCTAAGTGGTTCACCATGACTACTGCCGCCTTATTTTCGGACAAGACACGGACTGTAGTCTGGTGCCAATGAGCTCGTTCCCGCAGCGCATGTACGATGGTCAGCGATTCCTTCGAAGTAATATGGAGAATGCGTTCCTATGGCGACCATCGGCTGTAAGACTGCTACTGCTGGTCGCTGCAGCATACAACCCCCGTGCTCCGTCCGATGCGTCCGTCCACAGGAGGTGCTCAGGTGGAAGCATTACGAACGGGGCATGGAGTGAAAGAAAGCCTCGCTACTATAGTGCTTTACCGCGCGGCGGGAGAGATTGTTGAAATGGCTGGGCTTGCTGGATCGCGCTGCTAGCACCACTTCGTTGAGGAAGTGGTGAGCATGGCGTAGGTAAGGTGTCCGGAAAATCTCAAGGCCGAGGGAACTCTGATGCTGTTGAAGCGAGAGAGTTCTGCGGGGAAGTATCTCCGTGGCCATGTCCCTGCGGCGGTCGGTGTGCTGTGAGGTCGTAGCGATGGGCCCGGCCTCTTCATAGAGTGTTGCCCCCAGGAGGTCGAACTGCTGGGTGGGGTCCAGAATAGACTTCCCCAGGTGGACGTGGAAATCGAGCTTTGAGAAGGTCGCAGGCCGTCTGGGTCTTGCGCCCGCATTGATCTGCTGTTGGTGCCTGGGGCAGCCCGTCGTCGATGTAGAAAGGCGCATCTATCCTTTGCTGGTGGAACAAGCGAAGGGGTAGTAGCTTCGCGAGCATTGTAAAGATTTTTGGTCCCAGGTTGACGCCGAGTGGAAGGGTTGAGAAAAAGAACCGTTGGCTTTGTAGTTTGAAGGCCAGAAACTTTTGGTACCTGGGATGAATTGGGATGTGCGGGAAAGTGTCCTTGGTGTCCACTTATGAACCAGAGAGGAGGCTTCAGCACTGCTCGTATTTGTTGCGGGTTGGACACTCGAAACGTGGTTACCGGGATGTATTTGTTGAGTTCTGAGAGGTCGATCAATAGATGATCCCCTCTCGAAGCTTTGGGGAGCGCAAAGATAAGAGATACGAAAGCTGGTTGAGTGGGCCCTGCCGTGATTACGCCTTTGCGCAGGAAGTCTAACTTGACGGGTTTGAGAACGCCCTCGTGTTATTTGTGCGAGACCGTGTAATTGAGAGGAGGGGGTCGTGGCGCCTATCTCCAAGAGAGACCTTAAGAAAGGATGTGTTTGACCAAAGGCTCGGCCTCGCTCCCGTGTGCTAGGCGACTGCTGTGGGCCGCCGGAAGAGCGTCAGTACTGACGGGAAGGGGAGCGGTCCCGTTTTCCGTAGTCAACCTTTCCGCTACCTCCTTTCTCTGGATCATTCTGGCCACGTCTCTAGTCCCTTGAGGCAGTGGAGGGGCAGGCCCCGAACCTGTATGTGAGGTACCGGGGCCCCCATGCTTCCCATGGGGTTTCATGGCACCACGTTGGAACGCAGGGCGATCACTGGAAAATGCTTGTCGACCGCTTTGACCACGAGAGGAACCCCGCGCGACCCTCTTCTGGGGTTGCTGAGTCTTCTGGGCCATCGGCGGTGCAGGGGCCACGAAACCGGAAGAGGAGAGGGCCCTAAGTGAGGAAATCTCCGTCCTGCTCCGGAAGGTGTCAAACGCCTGGAAAGCGTTCACCCCGTCGGTGAGGGGTTAAGGATGAAAAAACGATCCTGCTGGAACAGCTGCTCGAACAGACTCCGGAGCAAGCCTGTCCAGAGCCCGAAGGCGAATTTAGTACCGACACTGAGTCTTGTCGCCCGGGGATCCCGACAACAGTTTGTGAAAGGAGCCTGTGGAGCACTCCTACAAACAATACAGTGACTGCGGGGTAACTCGCGTGCCAATCTGTTAAGACGAGATCACGGATGCGAGCATGAATACCTATCATAGCTGCGCAGGGTCTGAGCGACTTGAGCGTGGAGCTGGAGATCCTTCGTACGTACTTCTGCAGGAATGTGTTGGAAGGAAAAAGCGGTCTTGCCCCGAGTGGTCTCGAAGTGAGTTTTTGGGGGGACGATCGGTGCATTAGCGAATTCCCTCAGAGCCCCGATTCTATGACAGCCTGATGTAAGCGCAAAGTGCGCATTCGACCAGGAGTCAAGCTCCTTTTATTGCGAGGCTCTGTCTCGTTGCATGATATCTGTTCCTGAACGCTTCAAAGGTAGGACTGCATGGAGGCGCTGTCATGACTGAGGTCTATGTTGCCCTCAACTGGGCTGTACACGTGACCTTCCGAATAAACCGGAGTGCCGTAGGCACTCGGGATAGAAGTCATCGTTGGGCACAATGCGAGCCTGTGACGCGGTCATCAGAGAGAACTCTGGGTTAGAGGAGCCGTCCTGTGACTCACGATCGCTCGTCTGCCGCTGAGGTGATTGCGGACATCGTTACTAAAACAAAGCAGATTGAAGTATAAAGTGGATGTTATGATCCAAAAACAAACGCCCTCCATCACCGCCACATAGCATGACATACGATATGTTTGTTCATGAGAGAATATAATAGGTAGGTTACCAATAATTTTCATATGAGATATAAAAATAATGCCCATATGTGCGGAATGTATTGCGTTATTTCCTTTTTGTGCAATGAGGGCTGCAATGCTGACCCGAAACCACTGTTTACGTTGGATTTCAGTATCACCCATTGCTAGCGTCTGTATGGGCGCTGGGTCTGTTTTTCGCATATGACTGAAAAGAATCTAATGTCGCTGAGAAACCGCTGTATATCGCTGGGTTTGCAGAGCGACACTGTCTTGGGCCCCGCGGTACGTCATATGTGACCCATGATCCTCTGTTGCTGGCAAGCAAAACTCATTGCCCAACCCCGATGATGTCTTTGTAATTGCCAGGTACATTGGACTTAATGTCCATCAAGTGATGACCAGAAAACACCCTGAATCGTTGCAAACGGTGACGTAGTCCCGGAGGACGTCATACGTGACCCCTAATCATCTGCCTGCAGGTGTGAAGGGTTGTACGGGGACAGCTTACTTCAAAACCAAAACACCATTAGTGTCAGGATGTAGACTGTGCTTGTAAGACTAATCAGGTGTTGATCATAACCCACTGTTTCTGAGCAAGATCTCAAAATCAAACATTGAACAGTTGCCTGAGGAATGTTATGTGTGACATATCTGCATGTAGATGTGAAGGGCTGTTCGGGGACAGCTTATTCCAAAATCTAAAATCGATGGTACCAGCATAGAGGTTATGGTCTTATGACTTAACAAGTGTTGTTCCATTTTTTATTTCTACAATGTTATGTCTGTCGACAAATCGAAGTCTGTCAACAAATTGATGTCTGTCAACCAATCGATGTCTATTAACAATTTTGTGTCTGTCGATAATTTTGTGTCTGTCAACAAATTTGTTGGTCGACAAATTTATGTCTGTCGACAATTTTATGCCTGTTGACAATTTTATGTCTGTCGACATATTTATGTCTGTCAACAATTTTATGTCTGTCGACAAATTATGTCGGTCGGCAAATAAAGTCCTACGAGGACGAGGCAGCAAAGTCAGTACGTCTGCGCAATTGCTGACCCCATCTGTGGCTCTGTAGAGGCAGTGGGTCACTAATCCATTGCCCAGATGGGCCACCGCGTACTGAATCTTACCTATCGAAATAGGTGCAAAGATCCTATGGGTCCAGTGAGGCGGGTAAGTGCTGTCATAATGAGCTCAGTGGCCTGGGCCTCCATCGAGCAGCAGCGCTCGAATGAATGATGGGGTAGGGCAGACCTCGCTTATATAGGTAGAGAGGGCCGTGTTGGAGGTTCAGCCGTCTTAGACCACCGGGCGGGCCCGGCCACCATTTTGAAACTAAGCGGCGTCACGTAACCAGCCTTGGTCAAACAGGAAAACCTCGAAAAATCTAAGAATTTGAAAAATTTAGAATTTCCGAGGAAAGTGGATAGACACATAGGTCTAAAACCTGTCAAAAATTACTTCCGACGAATATTATCAAGATTCTCTCGTAAATACGTCTCTGTAATGTTTTCCTCATCAAGATTCATTCATATAAAAAGCAGAAGCGCATGCTAACCCTATGGCTCTTACGAAGTGGAAGAGAAATTGAGGAACTACAAATATCCGAATTACACCCAAAATACAATTTTAAAAGTATGGGTTCCTATCAAAACGAAATAACTAATTAAAAATATTTACAGTCAAATTAGCAGCGGATTACAAAATAACGTTCTTTACTATCAACTTTTATCTACTAATATTATCAAAATTCCTGATATTAAATAAAATTCTAAATTTGAAAACGTTACGTTACGGTGGCCGAGTGATTGGCGTGTTAGGCTGCACTGTTGGTCTGCAGTAAACTAGATTGAATTAAAGCGATATGGTTTACCAGGGCGACTGCAGTGAGCTGGTCGAGTGTTCAAAACACGGCTAAACACACCGCGCGTCAGTGGGCGGAAATTAGGCTCCTCCGCTTTTCTATGTTCACTTACTCAACGTACATGTTTAACGATGATTTGTAAATATTGACCTAGCTACTGGAATGAGAATTATTTGTAGTAGCTACTATGCCATCATAAAAGTCCAACTTTTCAGTTCCTTGAATCTTTAGAATGATAAAAAAATATATTTGCTCGTGTACAAACCATCAAGAAAATAATCAGATCACATAACCCAATTCAAATTTTTGGTTCATACTTGATTAACAGGAGCAACTTCCTGAAATCGCTGAGCTTCAGATAGGATTAGGTTCCAGTGATAAGGATTCCTCGCGCGATAGAGTAAGTATTCCGGTACCAAACCTCAGGCTTCAGATACGATTAGATTCCAGTGACAAGGATTCTTCGCGCGATTGAGTAAGTATTCCATTACCAAACCTCAGGCTTCAGATAAGATTAGATTCCAGTGACAAGGAATCCTCGCGCGATTGAGTAAGTATTCCATTACCAAACCTCAGGCTTCAGATAAGATTAGATTCCAGTGACAAGGATTCCTCGCGCGATTGAGTAAGTATTCCATTACCAAACCTCAGGCTTCAGATAAGATTAGATTCCAGTGACAAGGATTCCTCGCGCGATTGAGTAAGTATTCCATTACCAAACCTCAGGCTTCAGATAAGATTAGATTCCAGTGACAAGGATTCCTCGCGCGATTGAGTAAGTATTCCATTACCAAACCTCAGGCTTCAGATAAGATTAGATTCCAGTGACAAGGATTCCTCGCGCGATTGAGTAAGTATTCCATTACCAAACCTCAGGCTTCAGATAAGATTAGATTCCAGTGACAAGGATTCCTCGCGCGATGGAGCAAGTATTCCAGTACCAAACTTCAGACTTCAGATAAGATTAGATTCCAGTGACAAGGATTCCTCGCACGATTGAGCAAGTATTCTAGTACCGAACGCCAGGCTTCAGATAAGATTAGATTTCTGTGACAAGGATTCCTCGTGTGATAGAGTAAGTATTTCAGTACCAAACGTCAGGCTTCAGATAAGATTAGATTCCTGTGACAAGGATTCCTCGTGCGATTGAGTAAGTGTTCTTCTAGTACCAAACGTCAGGCTTCAGATAGGACTCATCTTTATCAAACCATTGTAAACGCGCATTTGGAGCGTCTAGTCAGCAATACTCTCCCGACCAA
Organism: Gammarus roeselii; assembly: GCA_016164225.1. Classification (NCBI taxonomy): domain Eukaryota; kingdom Metazoa; phylum Arthropoda; class Malacostraca; order Amphipoda; family Gammaridae; genus Gammarus; species Gammarus roeselii. Next base: position 7,181 of record SDVV010004730.1, read on the forward strand.
ATAGATAAAACTTATTTCAAGTAAGAAGTATTCATAATAAATTAAGAAGAGGAAACAACAAAAAAATCACTATGAATATTCCGAGTAAAAAATGTAAGTATCACAACACATGAACTAGGTCACAAGTATGTTTTTACAACATTGCAGCAGAGTGGATTTGCAAAAAATTGCTGAGATGGGCTGAAGAGGTAGTTCCTAGGTACAGGACATACATTGAAGCGTCGCCTTCAATCTGCTGATACCCAGAAGCATGAGTTCAGTTTGAGACGGGAGTGGAAGGCAAGAACTATGCAACATTTACACTAAAATATTACAATGTTCATATCGTCTTGGTTTCGCAGATATTTACTTCGACAAATACATACTTTGACAGCATACACTCACACACATGTGCATCAAAATACATAGTGAGGAGAGAAAACGATATAAATGACTTGCAGTACAAATTCTTAAAACAATAAATATTCACGGCCAGGGCAATAGTACACAACAGTTTCATTCGCATGTCAACATTACTGGAACGATCTTCGGCAACACAAATCACAAGCAAATTTTCATGATCAGGGTGAAATCATGAACTAAATTAGATTGACGAGGCTGTCTTACGCGCTGGAGTCAGCGTCTTCTGGCGCCGAACGTCAAACCAGCAACTAGTGCTGCATCAAATAATAGAGCATTTTGTAATAGATTCGCGTGGTTGGGTTTACTACTGCGTACAGTTAATGTTCTTTGCTCGACGAACGTCAAAGGTATGCACGGGTGCTAGACGAGATACAAGAACTCCAAAGGTGCTGAGGCCCAGCTCTTCCCGGGTAGCAGCAGTAGTGAACACTAAATGTTGAGTCACACACCAATTGCCCACAGGTTAACACTAACTTACAGATACAGACATTAGGCCGAATCCCCCAGAAAGGGGGTTGGCCGATGGCAAGGCGCACTGCACACTTTACTCATACACTCGCACCACTTGGCCCTTTAGCGTTTAAGGGTCCGGCCGGGCGACCCCGCAGCACACCCTCCGCAGCAGGGCCCGAGAATGTGACTGGTTTCCCCTGATGACCAGGACCCCCGCCCACGACCATTCCGTCTTCCAACGAGATGCCTGGGGTGGGAGAGCACATCAGGGCAGCGTCAAAAATCATTCGTTCACAATCATTCTTCACTCACGCCTATTCAGTACACACTCTCTCGCTACCTCCACAGTGAAGACTCTTCTACCTAACGCCTGCTTCACACCATCCATCCACTCAAACTTTGGTCTCCCTCTGGGCCTACGTCCACTCGCCTCTGCCTCAACACCCTTTACACAAATTTACTTTCATTCATCCTCACCATGTGCCCGCACCCTCTGAGAACACGCGAATCAACTCAGTTCTCCAATTTCTTCACCATCCCCGTTCTAGCTCCCACCACGTCGTTACTGATCCTGTCCCTCAGCATCGCACCAGCCATGCTCCTCAAACATTTCAACTCGAAGACATTCAACCTTCTTCTCTCATCAGCTCACACCCCTTCTAACTTACTGTAACGAATATCATAGTATCAGCAGGTTACCCACACGTTATCACGGCATAACTCGACTAGACGTGTTTGGCATACCAATTCTATGTGATGTTGTTACCAATTTGTTTGTCACTTTCATCAACTTATTTTCAAAGCGAACCCAATAAGCTGGCTAACAAAATAATACAAGCAGGCAAATTAGAACCACAATGGCACACAGGTGAGGCGTGATTATTTCAATTCCGCGAACTCTCAGGAATAACACTTCGAACTTTGAATTTACTTCTTGTCTACAAAGTCATTTGTTCCAGCATCACTTCAGTAAAATGCTTAGTACGGGATCCCAAATTACCGCCAATTGCAACGAGTACGAATTACAAGCGAAGTTCACTTCAGCCATTTTAACCTCAGCGCAATCCTGACGGATTTTAGCCAAATGATGAATTACCGCCTTAAGGATACATTCCGTATAATTCTTAGCTCCATAACCTCAGCAATGTGAAAACAGGTACTAGCTTCTGATTTCACACACAAGCATCTGTACCCTGTAAATAAGCGAACCGAAGATTTCCCACTGACATACTGCACGCCAGTATTCAAACAATGACAATAGACAATCTTTTCCATCACTCAATCTTTGCCGTTAGTCAATCTTTACTGTTAGTCAACCTTTGCAATTATTCAATTATCTAAGCTTTAAGGTCTTAGGTAAACAGACATGGCTTTTATTTTGCAGTAAAGTATTTGCAGACTGAGAAAGACCGGCTTTCTTGACATGAGGTGTTCTATTGAGCAATTGTTAAGAGTTATATTCATGACACAAAACTTCTGCATTTCCAAATTATAGCAACTTAATACGATGTCTGATCCCGTTTGATTGACCAAGTTAACAATTTTGAATGTTACTAGTGAAGTCATGCGTCCAATTTAGTACTCTAAGAGCGTTCAAGTGGATAACACATTGCAATAGATCTTTTACGGCCCCGTAGGCTAGTCAAAAAAGTTTGAATTATTAATGTACAGATACAGACACTAGGCCGCATCCCCCAGAAAAATGGGGTGGCCGTCGGTACATTATTAATGTACCGACGAAAATCCAAGTAAGTACTATACCAACAACGTAGAATTTTTCAAACCCTATTGAATAAGATTAGATTAGAATGGCAAGACTTGAGTAAGATCAACATCGTCAAAGCAGATAGTCACTATTCGGCCCTCAAGTCAACGTGAGAAACACAACGGGGTCCTGGCCGGACCCCTCATCGCTAAAAAGTTTAGTTTTGAATGTGTATGAATGTATGAGAGGAGTGCGAGGTGCGTCTTGACGTGGGCAACCTCCTCTTCTGGTGGATTTATCTTGTGCCGGTATCTTATATCTATAATGGATAATATCTTCGTATTAGTAAACCTCAGGGTAAGATATGCAACAACGGGGCTAACAGATCATAACAGAGAAAACTAGTAGGCCACCACAATATTAACTATTACTGCCTTTTGCCCTTAATAAACTCAAGTCAAAAATGCAGAACATTGAATAACATTAAATCATGAAGATAGGAAATTCAATCATCGTTCCAATTTTCGGAGGACACAGATAATGAATGACCTGATTCTTTGATATAAAAATATCGGAAAATATTATATATATACTGGTCTTTTTGAAATCTATAACTAACTACAAAATGTATATACATTTTATACAACTGGTTGAACAGGACAGATACCGGCCTAGTAGCAACGCAATATATGAAGAACGTCTCGAAGATGACCAACAAAAGTTACAGTAACAATTATTTCAGAGCGGATGGCTGAAACGGTAAAGTGAGCTAAGCTGCTTAAGGATCCGCCGACAGGAATGCTATATTAAAGGGTTGTTGCATCCAAGTCGCTAAGTTCAGATCCCTACTGCTCTAAGGGTGTCAGGAAATAGTGCCTAGTAATGGTCACTGTGACTGAAAGACCTTCATAATAAATCTGTCGATAGAGAATCATCGATTTGTGAAGCTTTGTACTGGATATTACGGAAATGGAATGTTAAAGATTGAAAGGGAAGACGTGATCGTAACAAAGAAGAAATAGTGCCATGAATTCTTGCGGTCAGCACTCATGGGGCAGTCCACTTTATTCTATTAAGGAAATACCTGTAAGAGGGGAAACTAAGAGATGATTTGAGTTGTTGTTCTTGGTTTGATAAGTTGATCCCACCAACCAGAGAAGCCGCATTGCTCTCTCTCAAACGCTCTCGTGGACATTCATCCTGGACACGTGAACGATGCCGTGTACAACCTTCGCGTGGAACTTGACGAGGTCCTTCCTAGTGACGATGCCCTTTACTCTGTAACTGTTGTCCACGGCCACCAGATGCCGCAAGCCCAAGGAGCGGAAAGTGTCAAACAGCCGCGACAGGTTCATGCGCTGGGGAGCGGTGTGGGGGGCGGGGTTCATGTAGGGGCGGAGGTCGACGTGGCAGTCCAGGTCCTCTGGGCAGAGGTCGACGGCCTCGAGGTCGTAGTAGCGAGGATACGCGTCACGAAACAGGCGCAGATCCTGCCACGCGTCACTCCAATACTCGGACTTTTCGATGAACATCTGCAAGAGGCCGCAAATAGTTATTATGTACGCATGACATACTCCAAGTTCTTCCTAAGCTGAAGAGTTGCATGGGGATAGCCTGTAATAGAGGGTAGTGCCCTGTCTCCCCGCCAAGTACTTAGAACCTAACTAAATTTCATCAATGACAAAGACTAGATATCAGCCCACGCCAATTATAAAATGAAGTTTCGCAGATCTTTAGTTACCCGTTTGAGTTATACCACGCTTGTGTCAGCAAGTTGGGTCGTGCTGACACAGGCTACAACCAGTGTGGGTTAGATCTGGTGTCCACCCCTTATGGGGTGGTTAAAGAACAACCTTCTCAGAGCAACTTTCTAACAATTCAGTGCACGGCGTGATCCACACAAGACTGTAGGACATGCGATTGTTCTTAGCCTTCTCAGCGCACTTTCTAACGATTCAGTGCACGGCGTGATCCACACAAGACTGGAGGACATGCGATTCAGTGCACGGCGTGATCCACACAAGACTGTAGGACATGCGATTGTTCTTGTTTGGAGAATATATTTAAAAAGGTGTAAGATTTTGAACTAAGAAAAACGTATTCTGTTCAATTAAGTTATACACAAAAACAGTTCAATTGTATATTACATGACATGTTAACTTTGAAACTGTAGAAGAAAAGACAAGTATATAATTATTTTCTAGAATTTATATTTATTCAATTTTTCAAGAATTGTCTTCCTCAACTTTAATTATTCAAAATGCGCTATCACAATCGCAAGTTAATGGACAACCAGAAGTAATTAATCATAGTAAGTCTAAACCACACTTTTCCCTTGATGAATACTTCAGAGCATTTGGAAGAGTTACTTTCATTCAAGTGTTAAGTTCAGCGACTAATTATCGAAAAAAAATATCGAAAAATTCAACGTGGAGCTCTGTGTATGCTGTTCATATTAAATTTGCACCTAAAATATGCTAAAACGCATTTGAAGCATCGCCCCCAATGACGCCGTATCGAATGACACCAAAAAAAAACAGTTCAGTTCAGAGCTTGACAGAGAAACGAAAGCGAATTAGCGAAGAGATCAATGTACAGATCTGCAAATGATTGTTCTTCAGTTCAAGCTATAAAGCGCCGAAATTGATGCATTATCGGCGAAGTCGTAGCATTTTGATAAGTCTATTGATCGAAGCATGAAAAACAAAATCGGCAAAATCGCTAATGCACGCGAGCTCGATTTTGGAACAAAAAAAACACTTTCAGAAAAAGTTTACGTGGAGCTCTGCATTCTTAACTTTGAGCTTCAATGACTCAGAATTCGCGCCCTAATTCGCGATGCCTTGGCATTTTGAAAACCCACTCTCGTATGATACGTCATGATTAGATTAGAGTGTGAAGGCTTTCTAGTGCACTGGAGTCAAAGTCTGATACGTCATGAGCAAGACCTTAAAATGGCCATGTACAGAGCTCGATTTTGATAAAACGAAGAAGAAATGATAAAACAGATGACGTAAAACTCTGTGTATGCTGTTGATCTATATTTCTTAATTTTCCATTCGAGGTTTCAAGCGTGAAAATCAATGCAGTAATGACGGAGCCTCAGAATTTTGAAACACCTTATCCATGTTCCTCGTGTTAGTCACGAAGAGATTAGATTAGAGTGACGAAGCTTTCCAGCGTGCTGGAGTCATAGTCCATCTGGCGCCGAATGTCAAATGAGCAAACAGTGCTGCATCAAGTTAGTCTTTGTTTTTCTTCTTTTATGTTCCAGTTAGGTTTACTACTGCGCAAAGTCAAAGTCAAAGTCCTTTACGCGGCGAACGTCTACGGTATGTACGGGTGCCACAGGAGGTACAGAAACTCCTAATGTGCTGGGGCCATATGGTCCCAGCACTCCCCGGATGGTAGTAGGGAGGAATAAACCACTACCTACCCTGCTTCAGAGCCTCAAGGATCTGTAGTAGTCCTTAAAGTGCCGGGCTACGCGCTCCAACACCTGCTGAGGGGAAGATGAAGAAGAGATAGAAAACGGGAATCCCATGCATGAGATCTACACAAGGTGTAGGGAATTTCACGCATGAGAACAGCAAGAACGGAAAGAAGAAGAAGGAATGGTCATAGAAAAAGGTTGCATGGAAGAAACAACGCAACTTAGCTGTTATTTGCCACCCGAAAGGCAAATGGGGGTAGATAGATGGGCATTTGTAAGTGCATATGGTCCAGGTAGCGAGAGGAGTGAGGAGGAGAAGGAGCAATTCTGGACTGACCTGAGTGAGTGTATTGAGAGTTTTGGAGGTCAATTCAATGAAGTTGAACTGGGTGACCTTAATGCGAAGAGTTGGAGATGCAGCAGTGGAAAATGTAATAGGAAGGTATGGCGTTCCTGGTATAGATGACAGTGGATAAAACCTGATAGGTCCATGTATGGAGCAGGAGTTAGTGATCGGGAAGAGTTTGTTCAAGAAGCGTGAGATCCAAAAGTACACATGGGTAAGGATGGCCCGTAATGCAGTGGTGAAGAGAGCGCTGATGGATTTTGTGCTGATTTACAGGAGAGTGGTGGGGAGGCTGCTGGATGAGCGGGTGTTGAGAGTGGAGGAGTTTCTGACCATCTGCTGGTGGAAGATAGATTAAGAGTGGAGCAGAGGTGGAAGGGCAACAAAAGAGTGGGAGCAGGAAGAGAGGTAGTGAAAGTGAGTGGACTGAATGTGAGAATCAGAGCTGAGAAGTTCCAACAGGCGTTGGGAGAAGAATATGATAACGTGAGAGGACAGGACCTGAGAGATGTAGAGGAAGAATGGGAGACGTTAAGAGACACGTAGCTGAGATGAGCGAAGAATGTGTGTGGTGTGCGCCGTGTGGGCGGGTGCAGGAGGAAAGGCTGCGAGTGGTAGAACGAGAAGGTTAAACTGGCGGTGCCACGGAAAAGAGAAGCGTTTGAGGAGTGGTTGCACGTGAAGTCGATGGTAGCTTATGAAAGCTACAAAGAGAAGAGAAGCGAGATGAAAAGTGTGGTGAGGAGAGCCAAAAGGGACGCTGATGCCCGGTAGGGCAGACGGTTGTGCCAGAATTTTGAGGAAAACAAAAAGATGTTCTGGAAAGAAGTGAAGAGGGTGAGAAAGGGAGAGACCAAAAAGGAGGAAGTGGTTTAAGATGAAAATGGCCAGCTGTTGTTGGAGAGTGGTGATGTACGGAAGAGGTGGGCCGACTATTTAGATGAGTTGTTGAATATCGAGGATGACAGAGAGGTTGACATTGTTGCTGTGGGTGGTGGTGCTCGGATGCCAGTTTTGGGAGAGAGACTTGTGGCGGACATTACCAGGGAAGAGGTGCAGGAGGCGGTGGAGGTGATGAAAGCAGGGAAAGCCCCTGGTTTGGATGGCGTTGCGACCGAGTGCCTGAAAAAGGGTGGAGTAACGATTGTCGAATGGTTGGTGAGGTTACTGAACTTGTGTTTTGTGACAGGCGTGGTACCAATTGAGTGGCGCAGTGCCTGCATTGTTCCGCTGTATAAGGGCAGAGGAGATAAAAATGAATGCTGAAACTCGAAAGGTATCAGTCTGTTAAGTGTGGTTGGTAAGTTGTACGGGAAAATGCTGATCAAATTGATTAGAGACTGTACGGACTGTGCAATTGGAGAGGAACAGTGTGGTTTAAGAAGTGGTAGAGGGTGCGCCGATCAGATTTTTGCAGCGAGACAGGTCTGTCAGAAGTACCTTGCAAAGGGAAAGGAGGTGTTCTAGGCTTTCATGGATCTGGAGAAGGCATACGACATGATTGATAGGGAAGCACTGTAGAGGGTGTAGCGTTTATTTGGAGTAGGCGAACATTTGTTAAAAGCGGTGAAGAAGTTTCTATGTTGGCAGCCGAGCATGTGGCAGAGTGGGAAGCGAGTTGAGGGATTGGTTGTCAGTGATAGTGGGACTGAGACAATGCTGCGTGATATCTCCCTGGCTGTTCAATATCTATATGGATGGAGTGGTCAGGGAGGTGAACGCGAGTGTGCTGGGTCGTGGCTTGGAGCTGTTGGAAGCGAATGGGCGGAGTTGGCAGCTGAGCTAGTTGCTATTTGCGGATGATACGGATCTGGTGGCGGATTCAGAGGAGAAGCTTTGTAGGCTGGTGTCTGAGTTTGGACGAGTGTGTGAGAGGAGGAAGCTTCGAGTAAACATGGGTAAAAGTAAAGTAATGAGATGCTCGAGGACTGCCGATGCGAGCAGCATTAGTGTCCTGCTAAATGGAGAGTTGTTGGAAGAAGTTCAGTGTTTCAAGTATCTGGGCTCCCATGTGGAGAAGACTTGAACTAGTGGAAACTGAGGTGAAGTCGCCAGTGATGGAGGGGTGTAAAGTGTTGGGTGCACTTATAGCGTAATGAGCTGCAGGACGTTGAGGATGGAAGCAGAGAGAGAGCTGTATGACGGTGTCGTTGTGCTAACTGTGCTGTACGGAGCTGAGACTTGGGGGATGAGAGCAGAGGAGAGAAGAAGGTTGAATGTTTTCGAGAAGAAATGTTTGAGGAGCATGGCTGGAGTGTCGCAGAAAGACAGGTTCACCAACAACGTGGTTCGCATCAGACCGGGGATGGTGCAGAAGTTCGAGGACTGAGTTGATTCGCGTGTTCTGAGAAGGTTCAGGCACATGGTGAGGATGGATGAAGGGAGACTGGCGAAAAAGGTGTTGAAGTTAGAGGCGAGTGGACGTATGCCTAGAGGGAGACCAAAGTTTGGGTGGATGGATCGTGTGAAGCAGGCGTTAGGAAGGAGAGACGTGAGTGTGGAGGTAGCGAGAGAGCGTGCATTGGATAGGCGTGAGTGGAGAATTATGAGTTTTGACGCTGCCCTGATGTGCTTTCCCGCCCTAGGCATACCGTTGAGAGAAGGGATTATCGTGCGCGGCGGGGGAGGGGGGGGGTAGTCATCATGACGCGGCAGGAACAACCAGTCACGCTGTCGGGCCCTGCTGCCGACACTGACCTCGAACCGCACTCGTGGTCCGGAGGGTGTGTTGCGGGGTCCCCGGCCGGACCCTTTTGCGCAAAAGAGCTAAGGCGTTCGAGTGTGAGATGCGCCTTGCTGTCGGCCACCCCCTTTGCTGGGGATTTCAGCCTAGTGTCTGTATCTGTACCAATGTACTGCTAGCAGAAACTGCATATATTAGTGTTTCATGGAAGAAAATTATATTAATATATCATAAGCAGCTAAGCCCTCAAAATGCATGCCCGCACACCAACTTACCTTGTGTTTAAGCATGACCATGATCTGCGATCGTAGCATGAGGCCACACAACCATCCCTGCACGTCCTCCACACGTGACTTGCTCTCGTCCAAGCATGTAGGCTCTGTTGTTGTGTTATACCACAGCGACGACGCCCTCGCACCTCCAGCAGCAGAGTCTTGCTCGCCGACCTGCAACGGCATATTCGCGTCGGTGGTGTTCTCGTCATCGCGCACCTCCATTAACACCTTCCGGGGTATCGTGCACTCGACCGGACTTCTGTCGGGACTAAAAGACATGGGCGGAATCTCGCCGACGCTTGGTGTGAACACATTGTCGACGCTATCGCGTTGGTGATCCACGGGATTTGAGAAGCCGTGACTGTCGCGTGAGTGGTCCTCTGGGCTTGAGAACCTGTGTATGCAGCTATCAGTTAGCAAATGAGAGGTAGCCTCTGCCATTTCAAGGCCGAAGTTAGCGTTTTGCTTTGCGTAGTGATTCTTGAGCATCACGGGATCCGCACTGAGCATCGCATCGATCTCATCATCGTAGTCGCCATCCATACCTTCGTCGTGGTTAACGCTCCTATTCTTGCGCCGCATGTTTCTGATCAAGTTGTGCAATGCGCCAGTCTCCCCTCGGTGACCGCGTCGAGCTGAAGCCCCTCCTCCGTCAACGGAGTCCCGCGCTCCCTCTCGTGTCAGGACACCATCGATCTCAGCCGTGTCGTTGCTCTCATGCCCGCTGTCTTTCAGCTTTGAGTCCGAGGAGGTAGAAGAGTCATTAAATGTGAGGCCGCGTTCCCACACCACCGGGAATCCGTTGTGCGTGCACTGCCGCGCGATCAGAAGCAGTCGTCTTACAGACTCGACGGGCCTTAGGCACACTGGAGGGCTGTTCATCACATTGTCGGTGAAGAGGTTTTCAAGATGGGCTTCCTGGTGCCACTCAAGGAAAGGTACACCGTTCAAGCGGATGTGAATGTCGTACAGGCCATGATTGAATCTATCTCCAATGTACTTGGCCACGTAAATTACAACAATGAGCGAGATGGTGAAGGTGACGGCACCTGAGCTCTCCATGATGATGCAGGTGAGGGAGAGCGTCATCCGCACTACGCCCCCCAGCAGGGCAGCCGCACCCGCCAGCGCGTACTTGCCTTCGTCGTGAATATCCTCGTTACCCTCGGGAGTGAAGAGGGTGATGATGGCACCGCACAGGCGGCCGAATGACGCCCCGTTGAGCAGCGTTGGGATGAAGACCCCTGACGGCACTCCTAGGCCATACGTGTAGCAGGCCAGCACAGACGTAACCACGAAGTGGATAGACAAGATTGGGATGCCGTAGGTGCCGTAAGGATCATGAAAGAGGTTGACGAGGGACTGTTCCGGTGTGGCAAGGAAGAGACGTGCTGTCATGCTCACCTCACCCACCCCGCACAGGGACGTAACAGGGTAGGAGATGTTGCCGCTAATCTTTTGGTGCGGAGTCTTGCAGTCCGGGAACACGAAGATCAGGGTGCAAGTGGCAACTGCCGTCATCATTGCGACGAATAAAACCTCCAGCACTCGTAGCCACCACTTCCGCAGTAACCTCATCCTCATCATTGTTATGTACTTGTTAGCGAAGTTGTAGGTGCCTCCCCACACTCCTAAGAAAGCGGCCATTGTGACAAACACGATAGGATCGTAGAACCTGGTTTCAAGGTTTTCAAAGGCGCCAAAATCCAGCATGCCGCCGCGAGGCTTGTTGTAGATGATAGAAAGCAGTAGGTTCAGCACCGCACTAGCGGTACCAGCCGCGACGAAACTGTTCCAAGTAAGAACCTGCTGCCAGTGGCTGGCGCCCTCCTCTAGAGCGAACAGCACGCCACCGATAGGGGCGCCAAAGGCGGCGGAGACTCCAGCCGCAGCACCGCACGCTACGAAGTCCCTCTTCTCGTGGTCCTCTCGGAATCTGACGACAGGGACGCGTTAGAGCTATTTGTACGCGTAACAGTGTGCGAGAAATACTATCTACAGTAGATAACACACCTAACATATGAATCATCGGAGCCAAGATTAGAATAAGATGACCGAGGTTTCTAGCGCGGTAGAGTCCAAATCATTCTATCGTCGAACGCCAAATCGTTAGCTAGTGAAGCAATGAGTCATCGCCAGTCTGACTTTCATTAGTCACGGACGTGGATCCATATTAAGGATACTTACCTGTGAAAAAAGTTGAAATCCGTGCCGAAAGTGGTGCTCTTGCCCTGCGAGATGCCTGCAGCTATCACTGCACCAGAATGGATCATGGGACCCTCCTTACCGACGAAAAGGCCCCCCAGCACGCTGCAGGTGACGCCGGCCGCCTTGCACAGGAGCGTCTTGATACGCACCACACGCGGCACCTTCACGCCGTTGAGGTAGCACTTCACCTGCGGGATTCCGCTGCCCGCTGACACAGTCTAGGAGGAAAAAGAGTTTGGCTACTTAGTTCGCGGTAGAAGTGTGTTTGGCATATTTTGGTTTGTGTGAGAGTGCATGAGAGCAGTGGGAGGTGCGCCTTGCCATCGACCACTCTCCTTTCTAAGGAATACGCCCGGTGTCTGATCTGTATGTTGACATAGCAACTCAGCAAGCCGTTGCAGTGCGTTACCCGCATTTTGATTTTATGTTGAGACACCGACATAGTTTGTTGTATCCATTGCACGCTCTCTCTTTACCTACACAATTATGTGTCTCCTTATTGACGCCTGCTTCACGCCATCCATCCACAAAAACTTCAGTCTACTTCAAGGCCTACGTCCACTCACCTCCACTTTAATAACAATCCAATAAATTATTTAAGAGATGCCTCATGGTATTCTGATGTTTTACAAAGCATTCATTACATCTATATTACACATTAGTTTCGGGGTAAAAATTTTTGAGTAAAGTATTTGGTTACACATAAGGCCTGCAAGTTCTATGGAACAAATGAGTACGGCCAAGTTTCGGCAACAGCTGTTCAACATCTCGGAGGGGGTATTGTTGGAAATGTTTCATGTCACTCTCAAGCATTTACGTTTTGTTTTCTTTTGAGGCGTTTAGCTTAACCATGTGTTACATCACAAAAAATGCATTAAAGGAACTGATACAATATGATATTAACGAGCATAAGTCAGACATTAGACAACAAGCATAAAAACTATGTTCGGATTAATTCACATCTACAAGGATTGCCATAACTTAAACTTTGAGTGATACACTGCTACCATATGATAAAACTAATCAGTCAACATAACGAACAATCGTACTACTATAGCCTTCAACAGCATATACAAGTCGTATATATAATTATAAAGAAATATTATATATAAAAATGTATATGTATAAATAAATAAATATATAAATAAATATTATATATAAATAAATAAATATATAAATAAATATTATACATAAATAAATAAATATATATATAGCTAT
>SDVV010004731.1:0-19903 GCA_016164225.1 Gammarus roeselii
ACGTCCTACAGCTCATTACACTCTTCAGTGCACCCAACACTTTACATCCCTCCTTAACTCGCGCCTTCACTTCAGTTTCCACTAGTTCAGTTTTCTCCTAGTGGAAACTGAAGTGAAGGCGCGAGTGAAGGAGGGATGTAAAGTGTTGCGTGCACTGAAGAGTGTAATGAGCTGTAGGACGTTGGGGATGGAAGCAAAGAGAGGGCTGTGTGAGGGTGTTGTTGTCCCAACTGTACTCTACGGAGCTGAGGCTTGAGGGGTGAGAGCAGAGGAGAGAAGAATGTTGAATGTTTTCGAGATGAAGTGTTTGAAGAGCATGGCTGGAGTAACGCTGAGGGACCGGATCACCAACGACGTGGTTCGAATCAGAACAGGGATGGTGAAGAAGTTGGAGAACAGAGTGGATACGCGTGTACTGAGATGGTTCGGGCACATGGAGAGGATGGATGAAGGGAGATTTTATAAAGCGCTTAAATTGTTGAAGATTATATAGACGCCCCGCCCTGTATGACGGATCTGGATATTGTTCCTTGAATAGTCTCGAAAAATTTCGACAGTATACATTGGGTGGAGCAGTTACTTTTAGGAAATATTCGTAAATCTAGGGTGACTGGCGGTGGGTTGATCATCCAAGTAGGAGTGCTGACTGGGAAAAAATCGCCGCAGAGGCCTTCGCCTAAAATGTTGCTGATTTGGATGTGGGCAGGGAGGGTTGTTTAGTAGGTTCTTGGTTTTGCATTCGTATTGTAGCAAGAGTTAATCTCACCAACGAGGAAGCGCGGAAGTTAATTGACAAGTACGTTCAAAGGGTCGATGGGAGTGGAACGAAGAGCGCCGGTTTTGATGCGTATGGCGTTGTTTAGGATGGTCGGAAAGGGTTCGAGGCATGATTTGGCTACTGGATTGTAAACAACAGCGTCATAGTCAAGGCGTAAACGAACTAATGTTCTGTTCAACATCATGCCAGTGTCCAGATCGGCAGGAAATTCAACAGACGTTATCGTGAGGTCGCCGCATCAGCTTAGGGTTCCCCACGAGAACCAGAAACTTGATAGAGTCATCGTATACTAGAGGCGGGTTGTCCAGGCCTAGGACGGGATTTGGGTGTAGGCCGGGACGAGAGTAAAATAGTTACGTTTAGTTATGAAGGTCAAAATCGGAATCGGTTCATGGGAGTCCACCACAACTTGGTTTGAACACTTCGGGAGCCATGTTGAATTGTTTAAAGGCAAGGGTGTCTGACTTGTAGCTTATTAAGTCGTACACGATCGTGAATATTGCAATCTCCCGTCGCAGGGGAAGATGTCTGCTAGAAGATTGATTTCAAGGAAAATAGGAGTGACACTAAGGACGCTCCACTGTGGGTTGCCCATTTCCAAAGCATAAGATGGCGACAGAGTGTCACCAACCTTGACCTTAAAGGTACGGTTCTGATAAATTGGTGAATAAAGCACGGTTGGACGCCTGTCATGCGCGTATGGTGGAGATTTTCCATAATGCTATATTTTCAGGTAGCATCATATGCTTCTTCAATGTTGAAAATAATGGAAACCACATGTTCCCTCTACTCATACGACATGGTTTGTGTGGAATGACATTTGCGGCCACCGGGTGTCGTTTAGTCCTGCATACATTTCGAGGTAGTCGACAGAGCGCAAGTTCATCATTCTTTTCATCGTTTTACACACGCCTCTGTAAGGGCCAGTTACGATGGTATAATGAAATTTGCCAGGTTTGGGTATCGGGATGATTACAGGTTTCTCCAGTGGTCAAGGAAAAAAGTTTTAATACTTTATTGAACACCTTTGAGAGGTACTCCAGGGCACCTTCAGGGAGATGTTTAATGCGCACCCGGAACAGCCCAGGTGAGGTTTCGCGAGTATGACTATGGCATACTGTAGTTCGTGGATAAAGAATAATATTTTGTAGAATTCTTCATTTGTGAGAGTAAATTTAATACGTTCACTTTCTCTTAATGCCTTTACCTGTTGGAAAGCAGCCATGTAATGGGTTGATGGGTATATCTGGCTAAAAGTCTGTGCATGTTTGTCAGGCATCTCCGCATAGGGAGAAAGAAAGAAGCAGTAGCGAAAGGAAATTCGTTTATGGTTAGTCCAAAATTAAAAAAAAATTGCTCAACTTTTTCCACGTGAAATTTAACTTCTTATGGATTTTTCTACGGTATTAAATCTGGACAATCCTTCTTTATGGATAATTTGAATAAAATTTCCGATGAGTTCAAATTGCGCGCGGAAAATTATTATTGAATATTTTTCCTTATTTTCAATCATAAACGAATTTTCTTTCTCTACTGTACAAGCGTCTGAAAGAATGTGGAAGGGTCGCTCGGGGTGTCTCTGGATAAGTTTTCTTTCCCGGTTGACATTGTCGACTAATTGGGTCCAGTTTGCTCGTTTTTTCTCCAAGGTTAGTTGACGGTGTCTTTTTTTACTTCTTTTAGCTGTTTCTTGTACCTTTTGGCATTGAGGGATGTAGCTTCACTCCAAAACTTATAGTATAGGTGGCTGACGAGGTCATGTTCTGAAATATCGTCAGCGATATCATCCAATCGTGCCACATGATATGCGTTGAGTTGTCCTCCCAACTGGCTATCTGGTAGTTGAGTTGAAGTTCTTGCGCAGGAGGGGTGTAAGGTTGGTTTGATAATTGGGTAATGGTCACTGTCATGTGACGAAGGCAGGACTCCCAAACGAGTTGTGGTACCGACGGGGCGGAGCATATGGATAGGTCAACGGCAGTTTTGCTTTCGAGGATGATTCGGGTGGTTTATCCGTTATTGAAGAACTAGGTTGAGAAAATTTATGGTGTTGGCCATTATCACTTCTCTGGGATCTGTTCTCTTGCATCCCCATATTTCGTGGTAGCTCGTCAAGTTTCTAAGAAGGAGTACAGGAGAGAGCATTTTGTGAAACGGTTCGGTCATCAATGCTTCCGACAGTCGGTGGCTTCCTGACGTGTAGATAGATACCACTGTTATAGATCTTGTAATGCATGTCACAGCGATTGCTTGGAGTTCTGTTGACAGGAAAAGGAGGTGAAGTACGCTCTGACGTATCAGGAGGGTCACTCCGCCGTGAGTAGTCACCTCATGATGGCCTGGCGGCGATGTCCAACGTAATAGGGAATTGGGAAGGTGGCAGTCTCTCTAAGTTTAATCTTCTGGAGAACTATCACCAATGGCTTATGGGTGGAAATTAGGGATAGTAACCCGTCTATCTTGTTATTAAATCCTTGGCAATTCCACTGAAGTTTGTATTGTATGCTTCGAAGGTGATTTACGTTCAGACCATGTTGGTCTGAAGTGGTTAAGTGGTTTGTTGTAACTTTCATGGTGATCGTGTCTTTGAATGTATCGGGGAATCTGGATCGGGAGCGTTCGCAAAATCGTACGTTTTCTCGGGTACGGGGTCTTCTGAAATTACTGCGTCCGCAGCCACAACCGACAAAGGTTATTTTGATATCAGCAATATAATTCCACCACACTCCTAAGCTGGTCACTCTTTTTCGCCTCAGACCTTCCCCCGTCTCGACACGCGCGTGTCCGTGGGTAGGTTATCGAGGTTTTCTGGTGGTGCACTGGCTCGGTTTCCACCGCCGCAGGAGGGAACCCGGGCTAAACAACAACAAGTGCTTTGGCATGAGAAAGAGAAGGAGGGTGTCTGATCTTTGCGTTTACTTTTTGAGCATTCAAATTTATATTTTGTGGAAGGCTTTTGGAACTGTGGGATTGACTTTATAGTAGCAGGTGAATTCCATGGGTCAGCTGAGGCGTAAGGCTGTATAGCGATTTCAGGCATGAGTCTTCGTTGTAGATTTTCATCGTGTATTCACGCTGACGAGGATCATTCTCCCTGATGAGATGATTGAGTGTAGACGTACATAGAAGAACAGAGGTGAACCCCTCTTTTTGATTTTCGATAGATGTAACTTCGGTTATGATGGATTTAAGTCGATCTGCATCTTGAGCCCAACCAGCTGCCGCTCGTGGACTGTCATTTGTCTCTTTGCTCTTTGGCACCTGAGCATCAAACACCTCGAGTTCGTCTTGAAAAACTTTGATACCTAACACATATAAGCTTTAGACGCGGAAAACAGGACGCGATGGGCTTTCATATTCCTCATTGGTTTTGACAGCCTCTGCGCAAAGCTTCTCTAAAGTGGAGCATTGTTACGCTAGTTCAGGGCTGAGCTGTAGATATGTGGTACAGTGAGGCAGCGCTAAGGTGTCGTTCATTGGTATAAAAGGTGCATTGGAGAAGCCCCACCTTTGCTTTCCCATTGAGGAGGAAGGGGGGGAGGGGAATAAGGAAACAGTATCTCGAAACAGCCTTGGTATTGCAAGTTACAATACAATATGACTTACAAACGGCAAGATTATTCTTATGACTAAAACAAACTTATTAATTTGCCTTATATATTAAAAGGAACATTAAGAAGCTAAATGAAACATAGAAACAACAACTTAATAAATAATATGGTGAAGCTCCCCCGCGACACATTTACGTAATTCATTGTAGATGCAGAACACACATTTTGGAATAGTTAACAAAGCGTTAGGCTGTTTATTCTGTTTACCCACGGAATAATATATCATACAAATAGGTAAAAAAAAACGTCACAGGAGAGTACACAAAAAGCAACACTACGTTGTTCAATCAAAGCAAGATTTGTTGAGTAAAATAACAGCAAGACATTTTTTACGAGTTATTGTTTACCTTGAAAGCGCCCACAACCTAATGGCCCACACCCCAAATGTTGGGAGGAGAGCAGCCCAAACCTGGAGGAATAGGGAAGGAAAGAGAAGGATTGGGGAAGACGAAGGAGAGGGAAGAAAAGGAGGGTCCTTAGAGGAAGAGAGGGCAGCAGAGAAAGAAGCCGAAGGAAAGGACACTGCAGTGGAGGGGTGGAAGAGGGAGGGGAGCTGAGGAGCGTAGCTCGTCTCGCTGGAGGCCATGCGACGGAACCTGTGAGCCAGAAATGGGGGAGGGTGGCAAAGCGAGAAGATGGTTAGGTGGGAATGGCACCTTCTTGACTATGGCTCGTGCAATCAATGCAAAGGCTTTTAATTGGAAGCCTCGTATTAGGCACCTAATAATATCCCCGATACCAGTGAAAAGAACGTTCGTCGGGTTTGAACTAATATAATAGGTAGCTATTTTATTAGTCACTGGCAGTCTTCACTAACACTGGAACATGCTGTTCAATAGACACATTAATTATTTATTTCACGTATAACACCTTCATGATGCCTCATAGGGCTCTGCGGAATGACTTAGTTTCATCTAATGAACTACCAATTAGCTACCGTCTAAGATTGTAGTTCAACACATAGCCTTGAAAACAAATTTGCTGATAGATATCCAATTAATTATATTAGATTAGATTGTCCATTTTCACAGGATATCTGTGCCCTCCCGTAGGGTACGAAGTTCTCCGATTCAGATCGGGTCGCACTCTCACGTGCGAAACAACAACATAAATATCACTTAAAAAATCTTCTTTTACTTTTCTCATTCGTTTTTTTTTAACTTTTGCTGGATTTAATATATATTCGTAGCCTTCTAAATAGGTCCTCGTTCAAGTGCTCTTTGACGAATGTACCGAAGCAGATTGAGTGTAGGACGGATTAAATAATTTACACTGCTATTTAATATTTACACTGCTTCGTATACACCGGTATGCGCACCGAAAGCGGTCAAGTTATTTTCGTCGGAAGGGTCAGTGAGTAAGCTTTGTAGCGTAACGTAAAGGGGAATTGAATAAAACTTGTCGAGCTTCTGCATATGAGTTAAACTTCATTAGTAAGTGCTATACGCTTCTTGCTGCTTGGTGGCACCCAGGACATGGTGGCGCAAACGGTCACACGTCTGCGCCCATTAGATAGCTGCAAGTTATCCATCAGTGTTGCTGTTGTTGTTGTAGCTCCTCCTGCGGTGGAGGAGCCACAGGCATGAGTTTCTTGTACACAAGCTGTTGACGAATAGTGGATCTTTCCTGATAGAAATCTTGTTATCCCTTTCTCCAACTGAAGGTTTACTGAAGCCTTTCCGGACAACTATGTTATCACGTACCGTTCCAATGGGATGTTCTACGAGAGTTGAACAAAGAGAACCAATCGCGGTATTGTATGGTGCGCAATTGTTATTAGTGGGTGGGAGCCAGTTTAGTGATGGAATCTGTGAGCTTATATCTACTTATTCTCGCATGACAAGGATCAAGCAGAATTCGACCGCTTGACCTGCCTCGGACATTGTAAAGAGGCCGTGTTGAATGTTACTTAAAAGGAGCGTATAATGCAGAGTTTTACGCTTCGCGAGGGCACTTGACCTGTCTGAGAAGATGGAGCATTTGTGGAGGCGATTTGTTTCGGTTATTGTGATGGTCGATTAAGTTGCGTGTAACTCTGCATAGAAAACAGCTTGTAGGAGGGTAGCCCCCACTGCGGAGACAGTTTTGGAACAATATGTTAATATGTGGCGGAAATCTGAATTCGAGCAGTAAAATTCTTGCCCGTAGATATTGGTTGAAGTAGTTGTTTATGGTGTAATTTCAATTCCAAGTTGACTGGCGATGGGTTGATCATCCAAGTATACAAGAGAATGAAGGCCAGATAGCTTCGCTAGTGATGTCTACTGCGACCAGTGGATTGTCCACTCGTAGGGGCAATAGCGGGCAGACTTTTAAATTAATCGCAAAGAGGCGGTTACAAATTAATCTTGCTGATGTGTTAGAGAGCTTGGTTGTTAATTACTCAAGAATTATTGTACTGACAGTTTATCTCGGAGAGAGAACAGCAAGTTCGTTGGCTAGTACATTCAAAGATTCTAACTAAGTGGAGCAATGCTTATCGTTCTACTGCTGATTTGTCAACAACAGCTCTGTAGTCTACACGTGAACGTATTGTTGTTCTGTAATACTTTATGCCGGTGTCCCTGTCGGTACCCCATTCCGAGGATGTTGCAGAGAGGATCCGTCATGTAACCTTTCGTCAGCGGGTCTACTGGGCTGCAATGTGAGGTCGTCTCGTGAGTTTGGGATCCCACAGAGACCCAAAAATTCCATTGAGCCTACGTATACTAGAAGCGCGTTATGCAGCGTTGGGGCTGGTTATTAGGTGTAGACCGGAGATAACATTAAAATGCATGGTTCTAGTTTTAGACGTCAAAAATCGGGATCAGTTTAGAGAAACCCAGTTCCTAACCTGGTATAAGCATTCCTGCAGTGTTAGGTTACATTGGTAATAGGCCAGGGTGACAGTTGCTAATTTGTTAGTGGTGCAAACACAGTGGAGAGAGCAGTCTCCCGTCACGGAGACAGATGGCTGCCAGCTGATCGATTTCATGGATAAAAAGAGTGACATGAAAGATGCTCCCCTGAGGGAAGCCGTTTTCCTGGCTATAAGATGGCGATAGTGTCACCGAGCTTAATCTTGAAGGTACGAGTCTGCAGAAAATGGTGGATAAAACGTGTTTGAAGACCTTTCAGGCCCTCACGGTAAAGACCTTTCATGATGCCCTATTTCCCGTTAGTGTCAAAAGTATTTTCAGTTAGTGTAAAAATATACTTATTTGTCACACAGTGAAAATTTAATTTGGTGCTGAAATCAAGAGCTGCTGGTTAAGAACAGCATGTAAAGTTGAAAAAAAAAATGGGAACCACATGTTCCCTTCTGACAAAAGTCTGTTTCTACAGATCCGAGATGATCTGTCGTTGAGTAGCACTTGCGGCCGCCATGCTGGATATTGTTGAGGCCTGCATGCATCTTAAGGTGGCAGACACGGCATGCGATTATCTTTATTTCCATCGTATTAAACAGGGTCGAAATAGCAGATTCCGATTTTGTGTAGAGGGATGATTACAGATTCCCGGCAGAGGTCAGGG
Organism: Gammarus roeselii; assembly: GCA_016164225.1. Taxonomy (NCBI): domain Eukaryota; kingdom Metazoa; phylum Arthropoda; class Malacostraca; order Amphipoda; family Gammaridae; genus Gammarus; species Gammarus roeselii. Next base: position 7,903 of record SDVV010004731.1, read on the forward strand.
AAAAATAAATCGAGTACATTCGGTACCACACTTTTAAGAGGTACTCGAGAGCGCCTACAGGTAAATGTTTGATCATACTGATGTGCACCCGGTCAAGCCAAGGTTAAGTTTCATGAATATGGTCTATGGATTGCTGTAGTTCGGGGATAGATAATGATATATTGTAGAAATCTTCGTTGGCTGAAGTAAAGTCTATAGAATATTTTTCTCAACATCATTTCTTAGTGGGAAGTAGCTATGTATTTTGTTCATCTGACTGAAAGTCTGGGCAAATTTGTCTGCTATTTTCGCATTAGAAGAGAAAATGTACCTGCGTCTGAAAGGATGTGGATAGATTGCTCGGGGCGCCTCTGGATGCGTCTGATTTTTTCCCACACTTGGTGATACGTGTAGAATATTTACATACCTACAACGGTCTTTCGAGTAGTTGAATCAAAATTCAGTGCAGGGGGGTTGTAAGGTTGATTGGAGAGGAGGGTTATGTTCACTGTCATGTGATAAAGGAAGGAGGAGGCAATTGATGAAAAAGCTCGATCATCAATGCTACCAACAGTTGGTGATTTCGTGAGTAGTAGAGAGACACCATAGTAATGGGTCTTGTAACTCATATAGTCACAGCGATTGCTTAGAGTTCTGCTATCAGGGGAATGACTTGGTGAGGCATTTCTGGTGGATCCGGAATGCCACTCCGCCGTGAACAGTTACGTGAAGGTGGTCTTCGCGTCAGTGTGTGACGTAATGGAGAATTGTAAAGGTGGCAGTCTCTCGGAGTTTAATCCATTGGAGACTTATCAGCATTAGGTTATGAGTGGAAATTAGTGACAGTAACTAGTCTTTCATGTTCCCAAGTCCTTGGCAGTTCCACTGGAGTATTGTATTGTAAATTTCAAAAGCGATTCATTGTCAGAACTTGGTAGTCTGAAGTGGTCGCGTGGATTGTGGTGACTTTTAAGGTCATTTAGCCTATATGAGTCGGCCTGGGGGACCTGGATCGAGAGCGTCCGCTGTCTGAGGTATACGAGCTTCAAGAAATACTGCGTTCACGGCTTTGGATGCTATGAAGGGAGGAGGAGGGTGTCAGATATATGCCTTGGCTTATTGAGCGGTAGATTGAACCGCTTGAGCGTATTTGGGGCGAATTGAATTTTCATCTTTCCACATTTCATATACATATATATGTATGTTTTGGGCCATCGCGGTCGCCTGCCTCGTGGAGTCATGAACAGTGGTAGCACACAGGTTGAAAGGCTTTGCGTTTATTTTCTCGTATGTGTCGGAGCATCTCCGGCATTGTTGAGGACTATCTGGCTTGCTAAGTTTGATAACGTGGCCGTACTCAAGCATTACACATCGCAGGTAATATTGCAACAGGGTAGGCTTTTCGTTTGTTCTTGATCATCGAGAATTTAACGAATACTGCTCTATCGGTTTTAGGAAGGTGTTACTGCATGCTTCGGAAAGAGGGTTTCGTGGTTTTATCCAGGATGATAGAGAACTTCTGTAACACCGTAACCTATTTCCGAGCCAGCTGCAAATGCAGCTGGCTCGGACCGGTTACTCTGTAGTCAATTTTTTTTTTGTTAAGCAGTGCTGTGTTTCAATTTTACGATCCGGGCAAGGTATTTCAATCCTTGTTTGCGGACGTTTACTGGTTTATTTTCTAAATGTTGTACGAGTGATTCCATCATAGTAGAAGAATTAATTGAGGGAACCACATTGCTGACACCGCTTTTTTTCAGAGTTATGAGGAAGTGGGGAAAGGTTCTGCACCTTTTTCTTAGGAGCAAAAGTCAACCTGGGAAGAATGCATCAAGGTTATGACCACTCATTGGACAATTTTGTATAATACTTGAAATCATAAACGGTCCTCAGGAGGACAGTTTCCTTTACAGCAGCAACAACGGGATTTTTCAGATGGGTATGCCAACTTGGCATTCTTCAGTCTGTCGTGGTCGTCTAGGAAACAATAAAAACATCTGTGTCTTCCATTTCAAATTTAGTGCGTGTACCCAAATTTCTGCCATTTATAATAACCCATCGGACGTTTAATGAAGGGAGTAACCCTGATTTTAGAATCAAGGAAAGGTATGTCTACGCATTTTGGTGGAGTAGGACAGTTGAATTCAATCAGAAGGGTCATAGGTGTTATCCTAGTGTTTCAAGATTCTTGCTTCAACCTTTCAGTTCACGCACGTACAAGTCCGGTGATGAACTCATCTTCTTGTTCTTCTGAAAGATTTTTGATGTAAATCAAACCTGAACTCTTGGAGTAGGAAGGGTGTGGTGAAACTTTGCGAGTCTTTTGGCACATGCTGGTTTTAGAGAGTAGAGCGTAACTCAGATGTTTATTTTCAACCGTGATTGTGTAACCATCTCCACCGCTGTTGGCGGTGCTTAAAACTAGCCAGCGATTTTAAAATGTTCGGATGTTTCAGGACAGTTATTGAACACGCTCAGCTTGCCAAATTGAGAAAACTGTTCCTTTCTTGTTGTTGTTTTTGGAGTTCGGGTGGGATGGTTTTGGGGTGGAGTCTGAAGTTATCAACGGAGGTGTAGGTACATGGGTATGTCGCAGGTTCTTTGGTTTGACTGACGATTCATTATGAGTTTGTTAAGTTGAAGGGCCATGGTGCCGACACATTCATCGACTTATGTGAGACGTTCGTAGCTTGTATTGTAGGCTGCGGATCAGTTTTCGGCTTCGAGCTCGGGAAGGTTAATCATTTCTTGTTGCTAATTTAGTGATGCGATTGTCAATGCTATCCTCTTTGCCCGAGGTGGATTTATCTTGCTTGGGGAACAAATGTTTGAAGCACTCCAGAGGTGTTGCTAGCCTCTTTCGGCTGGGCCTTGCTCTGGCCTTTCGCTGGAACCCCGATTTTCGCCAGGGGTCCGAGAGTCAGGTTTTACTATGGTCGGAGGTTAGTCTGCTCTTATTAATTTGGGTTGCCTCTTGACCGGCCTTGTAGAGTTTACCTTTACGTTACATCAATCAATATTTGATAGGCCAACGTGCAATATTAGGTCACAGCACAAATAAGAGGCCAATCAGGACGAATAAATAACATGAGAGTTCGAAATCAGATTAATCTAATTCATAGCGATTCAATCACGATGTTCAACATCGGGAACAGTTGTAAACGTGAATTTAAAAGAGCATCCAAATCGAACAAAATGAGTTCATTCACTGCATGAAATTTATTTTTTATAGCCATGAAGTTAGTATCAATAGAATGAAATAGCGCTACTGTATCTATTGATATTAAAATCATCATTATCGATTTAATAAAAATTTTGTAGGAAAATTTACCTTATAACATGGATATCGACTGAGGAAAAATTACAGGTCTGTTTATTTAAACATCAATCAACTTCTGTTGGGTTGACTTTTTGATCTTTGTTTCCCTCAGAAACGTTTAGCCAGGCTTTGCCAGAAGCCTAGCCCTTCTCAGTTTGGAGGGTGGAACAGGAATTCCGTCTGGTCCATCAAACTTCCAGAACCCTTCTAGCTACCGAGTATAAGTTCCTTCAATTTAGCTACAGTGTTTTTCAGACTCGTCAACAAGCAGCAAGCTTCAATGTCGTTATATGCCCTTTTCATCTTTGACGGGTAAGGTCCTTCTTCTCAGGAGCTCACCCAGTAATCCTCTATATCGTTAGTTGTTCACCCTCCGCTGGTAGGTTCTTCCCTCTAAGCAGCTTACCTAGCAAGCCTCTATACGTTTAGGTGTTCCCTCTCCATTTTCGAAGACTAGGCACCTTTCTACTCACAAACTCACCTAGAACAAGACACGACGTCAACCCCCGACAATGCACTCTCTGAGATGGTATCGACCCTGTTGCCACCAAGTGCAACGCCGTGGAGGCACCCATCGAAGCCGGACGAGTACGCTGAGTCAGTCATCAACTCCGGTTCCGGGACGCCGCCTAAATCGGAAAAACGTGTTTGATTTGTCATCAATAGTTAGGCTATGGTTTGGGGGAAACATCAGATATCTTAGGAAAAGAAGCGTTCGAATCATAATACATTTTTTCTCAAGGAAACAATGGAATGAACATTAGCTGAAACGGAAACAAACTGACGCGCTTGTCCGTTCAGTACGAGTTATTCAACAGAGTAATATTGGCTGTTTGCGCTGAGCAAATAAAATTACCAATTTGCCAGCATGGTGGCCGAAAACAGAGAGCAGCTGATTGGTGGATGAGAGAGCAGGTTTACAAGTGGCAGCTGAGAATTGCGCAGCCAATTTAGTAACTAAATAATAACATTATCGTGGCTAGCTATGAAATATATTGTCAAGAATATGAGCGATTTGTGATGGGTACTGTATCAAACATTGGATATGGAAAGAAGTTGTCTGCCTGTTTTTACTGGTTGTTTCTAACTCTCGCATCCAGTTAGATAAAGGTAGGAAGAAAACAGGATTACAGGAGTATAAAAATGTCTCCTTACGACGTCAAAGTCACACCCTACCAGAAACACTCCTAATCGCTGTCAATCACACGAATTCTTCGTGCCTCTCTTAAGACCCTACGCAGGTCTCACCCAAGAAGAGCCCCCCTCTCGCGTTGACGGGGGCGTTGGAGGGAAGGGCAGCAGTCTCGACGGGTAGGTTGTCGAGCTGTAACGTGGCAAGCTGCTCGCCAAGCACCGCTCGCAGGCTGTGGCGAGTGCCGTCGTCGAGCCGGACGCTTGACCGTAGCGAGCCTTCGCCATCCCGGGTCCGGAATTGAAGCTCTAGGAAGCCGTTCTTGACTGCAGAGGAAACAAGAACGGAGGTAACGGGCGAAGAAATACAGACATGGGTTCACTGTCATGGGATGAGAGACATAGAAGAAGTTTGACAATTGAGCAAAAAAACAGAGGTACCAATTAATGATAGATGTCGGTTAGACGGACAAAATATTATGATTGCCTAAATTATGAAAAGTGCATAGTCTGTGAAACAGAAGGTCGTAATTTGATTCTACCACAATCCAAACGAGATAGTTTGGTCGGCTTAGAGCTGTAGGTAAGAGGTTACATGGATATGGTTTGAGGAATCGCTTCTGCGATCATAGAAAAACAGCCCGTAGACAAGGAAAATTAGTATATCAATGAGACAATCATGTGATTTGCTAACTTTTTGGCGCTTCAACAAAACACAAATACCATTGTAATAATCTGTTTAGTCCTTTTTTTAGAACAGAGATGTTTTTTCTTCAATACGTTCAACATACAGAAAGGATATTTATAAGCCTCTAACAGACATACTAAAGATTTTTATTGATGAACCCCCGAATCTATTCTAACATGTTTTCTTGTGGCTAATCAAACGTAGCTACATGCCTGAAGTCACTAAAAATATCATACCTACACTATTGTCTTGTTTGTCGAGATATCTCTGTGAAACAAACTAGATTTTGGTTACAAAATAAAATAAACCATGAAGTTGACAAAAATCGTAACTCTTCCAGGCAGCAATTCTCTTAATGTCAATAGATAACCAATTGCCTTTCATTGTGCCGGCAGCATCGGCATCAACCCCCCAAACTTGCAAGCTTATCTTAGTCGATTTCTCTACCCTTTACTCACAAACTTGATTAAAGAAGTCGAAGAGTTTACCCCTTATTTACAGGCTAAGCTAAATGAGTATGAAAACTTACCCCTTATGTACAGTCAAAACTAAAGAAGTCGAGGTATTTACCTAAAACTTACAGGCTAAATTGCCATAATCGAGGCCTTTACCCGCACTTACAGGCTAAACTAAAGAAGTAGGTATTTTACCCCGTGCTTGCAGGTTAAGATGTGGTATTCGAGGCTTTTACCCGCACTTACAGGCTAATCCAAAGAAGTCAAGGCCTCTGCTTCGTACTTGAATTCTAAACTAGAAAAGTTGAATTCTTGAACCCCTACTAGAATACTTAACTAAAACAGTCGAGTCTTTTAACCTGGACTCGCAAGCTAAACAAAAGACGTCAAGCCGTTTACACCGTATTTACAGGGGAAACGAAAATCGACGTGTTTACCCAGCATATCATAGTTAAGCCAAAGATGTCGAGACCTTGAGTCCGTACTCACAGGCTAAACTAAAGAAGTCAAGGCCTTTCCCTGACGTGGTGGTGTCCTGACCGAGCCACAGCAGCAACCCATTTGGCGCTGTTGTGGTGAACTCCAATGTCACGCTTCTCTCCCTGCGGTCATCGGACAAGAGCAACTGCTTGTCGAACTCGACCCAGGACCCGCCAGAAAACGATGCTGAATCCTCAACAACAGTCTCTGTAATTGAAAATGAGTTCAGCTTTTAAAACTTAAATCAACTTGATTGTTATTAAATTATATGAAAGGGTCTGCTTCGTTATACTTGTTTCAACTCTTAAGACCACAATTTACTCGTAGTTAACTGACCATGCTCGCAGTGCTGTCCAGAGAAGCCAAGCGGGCATACGCAGCTGTACGAGTCTTTGTCGTCGTGGCACACGCCTCCGTTGGTGCAGGGATCCTTGAGGCTACACACGCCCTCAGGATCCTGGGCACCTTCGCACTGGCCGATGTTGGCCGAATCCACAAGACTGGCCCCCATGTCTGCTATGCTCAGCTCGCGTTCGTTCACGTTAATCTATGAAATCAAAATGACCGCGTTGTTGAACTATGACATTGTGCAGTAAATCACTGTTAACACAGATCAGTCTACTTAACTACTTGGGCTCTTTGATGTATTTTTATTTGTAGTTACTCGATTTTACTTAGGTGTCCTTTTAAGCCAAATCCTTTCGAAGCATAGAGCCCTGAATCACCAGCTAATAATTCAAGATTTTGGAAAGTATAGTTCAACTATACTTTTGCAAACAAGTCGCAAAGGCGTAACTTGAGTACTCAGAAGATACCATAGTGAGCTCGTGAACAAATAATCCGTGGAATCTAATAACAACCTAATATAATTTACAAAGCTAACATAATAACGTAAACTCAAGCAGATGCTATTGGCACTGTAAGGACATTGACTGATGTGCTAGTAACCATGGTCACAGTAAGCGAAAGCAGTTGCAGCGAGTACCTGTGATATACATCCCGCGAAGCCGTTTGTCACTTCGACCTCCGAGGAAACCTCGACTCTGTTGGCGTCCACGCCACCCACGTACAGCGGGAGGCGTAGATTGAGGCCCCTGTGCACGCCTGGTGACTCGCCGTTGATCAGCTCTCCGTCGTTGACGCGTAGTGACCCAAAACGGTCGGTGCGGTTGGCATAGATCTGGTGTATGTTAAAAGAGAGTAGGTTAGTCGATTGATAGCATGGAAATGGAAATAAAAAGAGATTCGAGAGATAAATAGGTACATTTACCGCTTGAGTAAATTACATATTTATGCCATATGAAGGTCTCATCATGAGAGCCGTGGGGGGTTTCATCAACTTAATGTCTTGAGGCTTCACTCTCGAGAAAACCAAATAATATTGGAAGCTCTGACATTCAACTCCTGGTAATAAGAATTTATTAGGAAGCCAAATGCTTTAATCAGATATCAGAAACGCCAAAGCCTATATTCAAACAGTAACACTCAGAAAAGAGCCCTAGGTCTTAACAGTAGGTTCTGAATGAGGAACCCCACACCTAATCTGCAAGACGAACCAAGAGTAGCGCCGCCTCACCTTAACCCAGTCGCCTTCGGGTAATTCTTCACTGGTGAGTGTAGCGGTGCCGGTGCCGGTATTGAAACGGAACTCGAGTCTCTTATTCCTGAACGCCAGAGAAGTGAAGTCACCGTCGCCCTGCTCGTCCTGGGCGCAGTACATCAGCAGGCCGTCGCGCATTTCCTGAAGGAGATGACATCAGGATAACTAATTGATATCATAGGTCATATGATTTCACAGCATAAAGGCTTAGTTTCTTGTACAATACAAACCACTCAGACACGAATTAGGAGGTCGTGTTGTGGAATATCAAGCCAATGGCTGAAATGAGAGGGGCTTAACTTTGGAATTATTATTGCATTTTTGGTCAAAAGAAGAATGCAACGGAACAACAACTTCTTCTATAGAATCGATGAAGAGAGTTATGCTGAATTATCATACGAGCGTTTATTTAGTCACATGCAAATACAATCATGGTTGTGCAGCATTTGTTTTTGGTGATGAGTTTGCTATGACTTTGTCTCTATCGTGCTGGAAAACCTTATTATTCAAATCTAATGTAATTTATTTCTAATCGTAGATAAGATCAAGAATGCTGAAATGAAATTTACCCAGGCTCAAATTGTTCTCAAATTGTGACGCTTCAAAATTAAAGCAGCCTAGGCGACACTTGAAACAACGGTTACAAAGACATTTCTAGCAAAGTCAAGATATATAATTATTTTGTTATCAAGGAGCAGTACCTGGGAAGGCTTGACTCTCATGCCCATGGAGAATCGCTTAATCGCGTTTGGCGTCGGGTAGGCGACGTAAGAGTTCGAGTCAAAGGAAGGTTCCGTGATGATGATGTCATGCTCACAGTGCAAGCCCGTCTTGCCGAAGGGACAGAAACAGTCGTAGCCTCCGGGACGGTTCACACAGCGTCCGTCTCCACAGAGACCTGGAACAGTAATGAATAAATAATATCACTTTGTTACCTAAAGCGTTTTCGTCATCGGTTTGCATATATTAGAGCGATGTGGTCTATAGATGCAACGTTTAATGGGTCCTTTGATCCAGGCTAAAAAACGGCACATACTTTATAAACCAGCTAACAGGCCAGCACCGGAAATTTGTCCTACGCCATCTGGCATTCAGTCGACCAAATTTCTGCAAGCCAGCCTACAGCCAGTCAGCTTTCACCCATGTTACTCCGCCATTTTGTTTTTTCCGGTTGGCAGTCCCTTATACAGAAGTACTCCAGCTAAGGACCTTCAGTGATGTAGGTAGTTCGCCAAGAATCCTAGCACCCGTACACAACGAAGCTCTTGCACTTCAGAGTCTCGCGAGAGAGAAAGAGGTAATGGCCGCTCATAGCGCTTCCGACAAGCAAGGCGATGAAAATAGCGGCGCATTTAGTAACAACGCGATAAATCTTATATCGCCGGAGGGTTCCAGCGCTCTGAGTAACAGAGCACTATTTTAATTCAAAATGATGGCGAGAGATAAAGTGCTATCAAGACTTAGACACAGGCCAAGAAGAGTCAGTATGTATCATCAACCAACCAGTTCGGCAGTGCTACTTGTTGTTATGGCAGACTGGGTCGATTAGGAGCAAAGGGAGAGGTGGCATCAGATCAGAGGGCAAAAAAATGCGAACTTAACCCACCATGTTTTGGGTTCGTACACTACCATCAAATTAGATCAGACTGACCTGAATTTCTATAAATGAGGATAATCCTTGACCTGAGGCGAGAGTAATCGAATTGTGAGATAGAGGAAGGTGATTGAAGAATAGTACGACAAAGCCACCGACAAAATATTGAGGTTGAAAGTGGAGAGGGACCGAGAGGTTGCTTAGGGAAATCCCTTCGAGAGGAAAGATATATATGCCAGGCAAATGGCACGTCTTGCACTGCACGAAAGGGCACGTGTCGAATGCGAAAGGAGACCCCACCAGAATGGGGTGAAAGCCTAGCTTTAGACAAGCTCGGGGGAAACTACCAAGTGGGGCAGCCGCTGGAGAGCGGATGTCACAGATAGGAAGAGAAAGGACAGCCCAGAAGTCCATGATCAGCCCTAGCACGAGGTGGGTTTAGAGTCCCAAGGAGAACACGCAATAGGAAAGACGAGGAGTTCTACGATATCTCAAGAGGAGGAGTCAACTTCCAAATTCTAAGGCGCTAGCGGAGTGAACAAAGTAGAGCACCGGAGCACCTCCAGGTCGTTAGTGAACAAAACAGGATTCTGTCTGTAGGAGGGGTGGGGGGGGGAGAGGATGGGAGGCGAAAAGAGAACCATGTTCTATACGTATCCGCAGGAGGATCTAAGGAATAACACGTGTTCTCGCCGGAAGACCTGGGTGAGGAAAACTGTTGAGAGAATCGGCCACTAGTATCGCAATTCCAAGAGATTGAATGGGTGAGGAAACGCCCGCGATTGAACGGGTGAGGGACCGCCCGAGATTGAGCGGACAAACCAGGAGCGGTATGGAGCAGAGTCGGAAATGACTAGAGGGAGGCTACGTTTTTGTTTATTTAGTGGAGGAACACCTTCGATGAGGGAATCTGCTCGAATGAGAAGAAGCATCGCCGAAAAGGGTTCAGAGTCTCATGGAGAACACGCGATAGGAGGGAAGAGGAGTTCTACGATATCTCTGTAGTCCTGATAATAATTTAGAAACAGACGTATGTATTGCCGCTGGACAACGTCTGATTGAATTTGCTGACTATAAGTTTATGACCCAAATGGTAAAGACACCTACAAGAGGTAGCAATATTCTTGATCTTCTATTTTGTGCCAGCAACCCTCATGTGACGATCGTCGAAGTGGGCGAACTACTCTGAACTAGCGACCACAACTGTATCCATTTTATGATAGACCTCGAGTTAAAAACGTCAATAAAATGTGTAAAAGTCCCTAACTTTAGATAAACTAACTTTGACGGTGTAAGAGAGTCAATGGCGTTAGCAAACATAACCCTTGGACAACCTGCCAATCAATCGCTAAACATTTTTTTAACTGCACTTAAAAATTGTGAATATGAGCATGTCGCGCACAAAAACAGGCGAACAGCAGTCACTCAACCTAAGTACTGGAAAGGAGAATTGCAGTGGCTCCAGTCGCAAAAGAAAGCAAAGCGCTCGATAAAACAGAAACCCCCACATGACAACGTTGCAAGAAATGAATTCAACAGCAACAGAATAGATCTAAAGAGAGTCTGAAACGTATAGGGAAAAATTACAAAAATCGAATTGCTTACACAACCTATTCTTTCGGATAGGTGGTGATGACGCAAATAGTGCGAGAGCAAAGTGGCCAGACAGAGCGTCAAAAATAATGGGAGAGAGAAAAGAAAGTGAGGTTTAGCAATAAGTTTACCTCATCCGTCACCGAAGAGAGTGTGAGCGAGCAAGGGGAATTCTGTGACCTTGGCGTAATGTGACCTACGTCCGCAAACTTGCTAATGTTTGAGAGTACGTTGCTATCGAGATCGTAGATCGTAATGTATATTGTAAAGAGAACTGGACCTAACACGGATCCTTGAGGCATGCCGCTTGTGACATTACCCCAGGGGGAGGAAGCTCCATTAAGTACAACTCGCTGCCGTCTGTCCGTGAACTAGCATTTTATCCAGTTGTTAAGCTCGCCTCGAATACTGATGCTGTGCAATTTACTAACTAGGCGCTTGTGGGGGATTTAATCAATGGCCTTATGAAAGTCAAGGTAAATGATATCGATTGGAGATTTTGTGTCGTGGATTTCTATTAAATTCTTGAAAAATTAGCAGGTTCGTAAGACAGAAACGGTTGTGTCTAAAGCCATGCTGAGAGTCACCAATCAGTTTGTTTGATTCTAAGAATTCTGTAATTAATTTTATCTATCATCAAACTTTCCATCAATTTGCCATTGACTGAAGTGAGACTAATTGGGCGGTAATTGCAGACTCTTTTCGTCCCCTTTTTTTAAATTGGGGTAACATTGCTTCTTTCCATTTAGAGAAGCAGGTGTCATATGTTAGAGATTGAGTGAAAATGTTTGATAAATGTTCGGCGATTTAGTTTCTAGTCTCTTTTAGAATTCTGGAATGAACTTGCTCTGGAACTGATGATTTGGTGACTATAAGTTTATCTATATATTTAATAACTTCGGAGGGTGAAAAGTTCACTGTGCTGATGGCTTCAATTCGACTTTCCGCTATGATATCCTCAGGATTAGGATCATCCTGATTTTCTGACGTAAAAATAGAACAAAAGTATTCATTAAGTAGGACACTTATTTTAGTGTCGTCCGTTTCTAGTTCACCAACATAGTTCTCGAGTGGACCAATTACAGATCTTGATTTCTTTTTTACTCGAAATATAACTAAAAAATTGTTTCGGATTAGTTTTGTCATTGACGGCAATTTCATT